>JAEQBH010008725.1:0-138214 GCA_016808115.1 Tetrastigma voinierianum
GTGGCAGAGCCAGTTTGTAACTATAGTATGCGCCTCAAATGCATCGCTCCACCCCCTGATTGGTATCTCAAGTGAATTTCAAGCATCATAAAGAAGGCAGGGTCATAAATGTTTAAGTTACTCATTTTAGTCTACAAATCCATCAAAACCATTCTTGTTACTCGCTTCTAGATCATGGTGAATGCAGATGGTTCATAAATGGTCATAAAAACCATTTTGTTTTGCTACAATGAAATACATCAAAATATGCGGAGGATTATATGGTGAATGATTTGTCATGGTTATGGGGTGAACGGGCAGTGCTGATTTACACATTTTGGCCTGTGGGGTAGTTGTTACAGAAAATGACTACTACAAAAAGTTGATAGCCAAATATCAATACAAACCCATGGCTGAATATGATAACTTATGCTCTTGACAGACCAAAAAATTATTATTCAAGCAGCACTAAAATCATAACAATAGTGGGTGTCAATTCCAAGTGAAGGTGCCACTCCATGAGCTTATAACTCCTTAGTGTGTATCAATAGTTGTGTTTGTTAATATTTAGTCTCCTAATCCATTTAGGATTTTTTTCCTTCTCTCTTAGTCTCCTAAATAGACTCTTAACTTTGTTTCCTTTTTTGCCCTAACACTAGAGTATAAATATGTATGTCTCCTTTGTAAAGTAATGAGAATTAGAGTATTTCTTTTCTCTCAACATGGTATAAGAGCCATAGAAGAGTTTGAGAATATTAGGGTTAGGGTTTCGCCGTGTAGTTAATTCTGGCAACCCATCCAATGACCGTGTCACACTTGGCCGCTAAGCATAATTGTCACGGCTTCTCACATAAGCCATACCGCAATAACACCTTGCCGAAGATTTTCCAACGAGCCCATCTCCCCGGGGTCGACGAAAGCACAACAACAGGAGCGTCTCTCTCCAATCTACCCTCTGATGGAAGCCTCGCCAAAAAACCCTTCTCCACACGCCGACATGCGCTGATCTCCAGCCGGGCGGAAATTCACGCACCAACACGTGGCGGCACGTGTGGCACTGTTTGGCCCCGCGCCTCCTCTAGCAGGGTCATCTGTTGTCGACGAGCATATCCAACCACTCCACGCGCCCCACCGTCGTCAGAAAAGCCCACCTTTTCCACTTTTTCCCCCTCATGACTATTTCTGAGCTATTCTATCGCCTGAATCTCCATTGCTTTTGTATTTTCTAAAGCTCTACGACACCTTCAGGACCTTGGGAGTTATTTATGTTGATCCTATCGGCCTTCTGCTGATTTCTCATCTCTATGACTGAAAAAGGCGTCTCTATGGCTGAAAATGGTTATAATTTTAATTCTTTTGGAACTGAAACTCCTATGATTACCTTGGATAAACTCATGGGGCGCAAAAATTATCAATCATGGGCAAACTTGGTGGACCTTTAGTTTATTGGTAATGGTTGTGAGGATCATCATACTACTGCGGACACAAGTATTCCCAAAGATAAACGTACTCAAGTGGAAAAAAATTGATGCTTTACTATGCAATATTCTTCTGCAATCTATTGATGTCAAGACTCCATATAATATTGGGCCCTATAAAACTTGCTACACTCTCTGGAATCAGGTAATGAAACTGTACACTAATGATATTCAGTGTCTTTACCGAGTAATATCCTCCATTGCTAATTTGAAATAGCTTCTAAGATTCCGGGATATCTTCTTACGGTGGACGAATGTTCCATTCTTAAGGAATAATCTGTATCTATCTCTGCCAAAGTCTACAAATATTGAGATTTACAATCAAAAGATGATCAGTCTTTATGATCATTCTTCACTTAACCTCGCCGCATTTTATAACATCCCAATGATACTACCAAAGCGCTTATTCCAACTTTGATGAGGATTCGCCGCTACTTGCCATAGCTCCATTGCCACTCAATCCATGCGATCTGAGATTACACCGAACACTTTTGTGATGGTCTCTCAGTCTCATTCATGAAGTGATTCCAAAGGTGGACGCGGTAGCAACCAAGGTAGAGGACAACGTCCTCATTGCACATTAATCGTCCTCAATTCAGAGGGGTTATCGTTGTTATTCTCTCGACATTAATCACTACTTCATCTCTGCTAATGTCACCTTCTTTGAGGATTCCTCCTTGTCCTCTGCAGTGCGTCCTCTTGTTTCAGATGTCTTATATATTCCTCTAGTCTTACCATCTCCAGATTTCCCTTCTCCACCTACGGATGTCGTGACCTGACCACTTTAGGTTTATACTCGCCGTCCTGGTCCTCCTACAGGCCTCTTGTTGAATCATCTTCTATGCCACAGTCATCTTCTGCTCCGGTTCCGCAACTGTCTGATGATCTACCTATTACCATTCGGAAAGGTACCCGCTCTACTTCTAACCCACATCCTGTTTATAATTTTCTAAGATTTCACCGTTTATCTTTACCTTACTTTGCCTTTGTTTCCACCTTGTCTTCTGTCTCCACCCCTAAGAGCACTAGTGAGGCTCTCTCTCATCCAGGCTGGAAACAGGCAATGGTTGAGGAAATTGATGCTCTTTACTCTAATGGCAATACTGGGATCTGTCGCTTTCCTCAAGAAGCCTCCCGTTGGTTGTCAAAGGTATATACACGAAGGTGGGACCTAATGGCCAGGTTGATTGGCTTAAGGCCCGTTTGGTTGTCAAGGGATACACTCAGCAATATGGCTAAAACTATTATGACACTTTTTCTCCGATAGCCAAGATTGCCTCTGTTCGCTTGCTTCTTTCTATGGCTGATATGCACTCATGGCCCCTTTTTACTGATATCAAGAATGCCTCTATTCACGCCGCGATCTTGCCAAGTGAGGTTTATATGGAACCACCGCTTGCTCTGGGGAGCCGTTCGTATGCAAGCCACGTCGCGGTTCGCAATGGGCCTCGAGCTTGGTTTAGTCAGATTTAGCTTAGTGATCTCGTGAGTTTGGCATGATTCAACTGAGCAGCAACCATTCCGCTTTATCATACCCGTATAAGATAGTGTATTTACTTGATTGTTTATGTGGATGATATTGTCATCAATAGCTTTTTACTTGTATCTTTCTCAACTCCAATTGTAATGAATAGCGAAGAATGACACTCAAATCGAAAAACACTGTGGGTAGTATCAGATTGTGTTGTAGACCATGGAATATACTTTCCATGTTTAACAACTGTATATTTGTACACTATCAACAAGATCTTAAAATTTTTCTAGGATAAATATGTTTCCTTGTTTAGATTCAAGAGTTAGAACTTTTGTTCGTTATAAAATCTTGTACCAATACCTAAGAATAAAAGATAAAGAATTACTTTTTCTTCTTTTTCACTCTAACTTCAGCAAACACAAATTCCAGCCATCAAAAAAGTTTGTCCCTAAAATGTTAGACTAAAGTTTACAACATCGCAAGTGACTTTGTGCCCATCTGTAAGTTGCAAATTCTGAATTTATGTGATGTTGCTCAAAAAAGTTCATGACTTGATGTTCCCTATAAGTCATTCTGAAGTTAAAAATAAAAAACCTTTGAAAAATATAACACCACCAGTCAAGAATAGTCATATATCTAACAAATATAACACTTACAAGAACAGCATACACAGAACTAACAATCACAATAAGACACATTTTCCATTGACACTTGCAAGAGACATTCATAATAAACACTTAATCCATGAAGTTTGTTCTACATTTAAAACCAATCTCTAGGTGTTTGCTATGAATACAGAATACATATAGGTCTATTGGACAGAAGACTAGAGAAGTTCCAAAAAGTGTAGGCCTGAATAAATCATTGGCATGAAGCGTTTGCTAATGTTTATGTAGAAACTTACAACATAGTCAAGATGGTTTTCTTTCATGTGTGTTATTTGTTGACAACATAGTTTTAGCCTAGGATAGAATAGTGGGAAGGCTATTTAAACTTGGAAGGTTTGAAGGAAAGAATCTTATGACAATATAACTCATCCATGTTCTTGCAAATATATGATTGCAATTGAGGAAATATAATTATAAAATACCAAATAGAAATTGTTGGCGTCATATTGGACAAAGAGTGGCCAGGAAATAATAGACTTTATAGCATTATGTAAAGAACAACATCACTGATTCAGGAAAAACCTATAAAAGTCTAAAGAATGTGCCATCATGTCATATCATACCCACAACAATGAAGGAGGACAAAGTTGAATGGAGTTCTGCTAAATAACATATAACACATAAAATTTCTAAATAACATATAATGCATCCCACTAAATAACAAATAACATGTCCAGAAAAAAATAAAATCATTGCTGTGGTTGCCTTAAAAGTAAAAATTCCAAAATCATAAAGGATAAATGTTCTCAAGTCAAGAAAACATGTTGGGTCAGCAAGGGTATTGAAATAAAGATTTATTAGATAATAAAAATCTGCAGCTGTACAGTAATCCAGAGATGAAACCAGAAAAGCAAAAAATAACCAATTATTAGATTAATAAGGATTGCATGTGAAGAAATCTCACTTGTCGTCTGCTAGTCTTAGGGTCTTTTAGCCCTTGAGATAAAATTGGGATTATTAAAGGAAGTACTCTTTCACCAAGCTTCCTAACAAGCTCACCCAATGCTCGTCCGGCAACCTGAAAACACAGGTGCATTGGATCTATACTTCACAATTGGCAAACTAGGCCAAAGCTTAACTATAATAAGAACATAAAGAAGTAGACCTGCCGCCTTTCAGAGGATGATGATGCAAGAGAAGTAATTAGTGTATTCATCAAAACTGGCATTATTTCCCGAAGAGTCTTTGGAGTATTTGCCACAATAGTCTTCCACACATGCAATGCAGCCTAACAAAAAGAAGGGGGGACAATACATCATTTAAATATCATGATGTAATCAAAATTACCCATACAAAATTAAAAGACATAAATGCATGCATAGATATTTACACATATTATCCTGATGAACAAAATAGCTGTTTAAATTTGTCAGCCCCATTACCTGACGTGACCGATAGGCTCACATCAGTTCGAACCATGTACAAGCAGCAAGAACTTCATTACGTTTATCTCTTCCTAGTCGCCAATACGGCACTTATGTCAAGGCGGCATCCCATCTACTCATCTCAGCATCTGGAGTCCCACTTATAGTAAAAGAATTTAATGAACACACACACACATATAGGGAAACAAACAGACAAAACAGCTCAATACCTTGAACAAGAGATCACCAAGTAATTCAACAGAGCTTTGCCGGATACGCCAATTGTCATTGAAAATCCCATCTTCCACTGCTGGAAGGAGCAAGGGTAAAGACCTGACAAGTGTGGGGGGGAAGAGAGAGCAAAATGGAACTAGTCAGTTCTAATACCCAGAATTTCAAAAAAAAAGGAAAAGAAGAGGACTTATTTGCAATTTTTTAAAGATAGAAAGGGCTTTAGGAGAAATATAGAAATGTTTTAGTACAAAAGGGCCTTCCTACACATTCTACCCATTCTCATTCTATTTTTCTCTCAAGGAGAGGGAGAGGAGTTAGGGTTTCATAAGGAAGATTTAAGCTTCAGGAAACCTCAATCTCAAGTATTCCATTCCCATTGATTCTTGGTAGTTAGGTTTTCAAAAGTCAGATTGGAAAGCCTAGGACTTTCTAAGACTTCGAATATGAAACCCTAAAAATATTTAAAATACATAGAATCAAGAAATTTGATTAGGATTTGATTTGGGTGACCTCTAACTCTTGAAACCTTAGATTTTAACAATTAGGGATTCCAAAACTTTCAAATATGAAAACCTAGAACTGTAGGGAATGAATGGTAGTGGAAGATTCAAATGGGAATTGATATTTGTTGCTTTTTGGTGATTTTTGGACTACCAAACTTTAGATTTGAAACCCTAGAGGATCCCTTTACAAGTTACAAAGAACTATTCATTCATAAGGGAATGAATGGTGGTGGAAGATTCAATTGAAATTGATATTTGTTGCTTTTGGTGACTTTTGGACTACCTCAAACTTTATATTTGAAACCCTAGGAGGATCCCTTACAAGTTACAAAGAACTATTCATTCATAAGAGAATGGGGATTTCAATCAAAAATCATGTTTTATGGTAAAATCCCTATTTTTGAGTGTTTAAGGAATTAAGAGAATTGAGAAATTGGTGATGTTGAGGCTCTTGTAAAAAGCCTTAATTTATTTGAAAAATCTCAAGGTAAAGAGTCCTTGAGATTTTAGGTTTAAATATTTTGGGTTCCTAGAAAAAGAAAAAGAAAACTAGGAGATATAAAACCTAGGATTGCACAAAGATATTATTTTATCTAATAGGATTAGAGGATGTTGTTCATATTATTCAAGTGATTTGTGATTCTTCTAAGGCTTATTGCTTTTAATTGTATCTTGGAATATCAAGCAAGGGAGATTAATGCAATTTTTCCTATAGAATAAAATATTTTATTATTATATGCAATTGTGGGTTTTGGAAATTTTTACTTGTTTGAAATCATACACATGGATCTAATACATATTTTGTGTATGAAAATTGATTGAAAATGCTACTTTAAGGATTGAAAATTATGGAGATATACTTTTGTATTTTGTGACTTTGGAATCATGGAGAAAATATTTGGTTTTGGTTAACGTGACTACAAGGGTTATAATAGCTGACAGCCAATACGGTCCCACCACGAAGTTACAATAGTTGACAATACAAACATGGTCAATGGGTTATAATAGTCGGGCCATACAACCCCGGTCAGAGTTATAATAGTCAATTATACGGCCCCAATCAATTGGTTGGCAATAGTTTAATAAATACGCTCGGGTCAATGGTTATACAGTTGACAATATGGTCATCATTAAAATGGGTTAATAGTTGATAATTTATTTGAAACAAATATGCTTGAGAACCAAGAAGATAAACGCTTTAAAAAATCGTGATATTTGATAATGATATGGAACGATTTGAAAAAATGATGAACATTAGTTTGGAAAATATATATCTTAACTACTTGCACTCAAGGATTTTATGAGACTTATGAGGAGAAAAAAATAAGTTATATCTCCAATTTTGTGAATGTGAAATATTTGACCCATGAATCTGTATTAAAATTCCTTATTGGGGTTTTAGCTCACTCCTCATTGTTGATCATTTTTCAAGTACCCTAGAACTTAGCGAGAAGTGATGTTGGGGTAGGCAAGGATGACAGTTGATAACTATTTTGAGTTGGTGTTATGTAGGAAAAACTTTAAGACTGTTAGGCTATTTCGATGTTTTGGGATTGAATGATTACAAACTTTCATTCGGAGGATTTATGTTAAGCCAATGTTATATTTTGATATAATTAGTCATGAAGAATTCATCTTACTGAAGATGCTATTAATAACATTTTGTTATACTCAAGCAAGGAAGAATTTATGTCATCATGGAGATTTTGATTTAAGGAAATTAGGTAAATTTCTTTCTGTGGAGTATATTAAGGACAAATGTGATCTGGCAAAGAGTAGTTTTGAAGCGCCAATTACTACTGATTTTAAAGCCCTATATGTGAATTGACAGTAACACCCTTCAATTTGAAGTTGGGGTGTTACAAAAATAGTATCATAGCACAAGGATATGATCTTGTAAACTTTTGGAGTAGATGGGTTGGGTTAGATTGAGTGACGCATATTATTTGTTATTTTTAATGGAATTAGTTTCATTTAAGATCTACTTTCATACCTTGTTGTTGTTCATTCTTATATGTCTTGAGATGATTGGTAAGAAGAATATATGAAATAACTTAGTACTCCTTGACCATTAGTTTCCGTCACGCCTTGTTGGTTGTTTTTGTGGAAAATGATGCCTTCCCACTTCCTAAATACCATGGGCTACCTTAAAGGAAAGCATCTAGATAGATTGTTGTGTATGGTCTTAGCCTTGCAAGTTATTTCTTTTCTTAGAAAGGTTCATAAGACTTTTTGGTTCATGTGATGTGTGATGAAAGCAATTTTAAGTTTGGAAAGACCTACTTTTGTGCAGGGGTAGTTTGTTTATTGTTCATAGCCCTCTGTTTTGTAAAGTCTGGAGGCCTCCCCTAGTTTACTCCCTGTATACTTAGGGGGAGTGCCAGTCGCTCTTTTCTTATAATAAAGTGCTAAAAGTTTATCTATCAAAAAAATTCATAAAGTTTGTTGAGTTCTTATTAATTACGATAAATAACTTAAGGTCATCATAACTTTTCCGGTTGACATAGAAAGGAGTCAAGTTTGATCGATCTAATGACTATGAACATGGCTGCATAGAGTTGAAGAGTTGGTAATAACTCCTATGTTTATTTCATTAGGTTCAAGAGGATTTGTTTGACACGATGATGTCTTTCATTAGGATTTAGGTTGTGTTCTTATGCAAGATGGAAATTTTGTATTTAAATACTTTGAAAACCTCAAAATAGAAACTACCTCTCAATATGATTTGAAGGTACAAAATGATTTTTGCACTTAAGATTTGGAGACATTTTTCTTGTGGTGAAACTTATGAGATATTCATACAGTATGAGAGTTTGAAATTTTGTTTTCTAATAAGATTTAAACAAGAAATAGAGGAGATTGGAGATAACTTCATTTAGGGGACTACGACTAAATTATCCAAAGAGATTAATAAAGCTATGAGAATCTTATGCTGATGCCTTAAGGGAAATTTGTTGATTCCTTTTGAATTTATTAGAGATAAGAATACAAACAATAACTATATTATTTGAGATGTTTACAAGTCTATGCCATAGCTTTGGATTGAATGATCACAAACTTTCATTCAAAGGATTTATATTGCTTGAATGTTATATTTTGAGATAATTAGTCTTGAAGAATTCATCTTATTGGAAGATGTTAGTTTAATGACATTTCGTTATACTTTTAAGGAAGAATTTATGTTATTGGAAGATTTTGCTTTTATGAAATTAGGTAAATTTTCTTGTGAGCCTATTAAGGACAAACATGATTCATAAGCAAAAATTTTGAAGTGTCATTTACATGTGGGATTTTAAAGCCCTATATGTGAATTGACATTACCAATTCTTCTGCCTGCTGGGGTGTTACATCAGTTGAACAAGTAATGCCATTATTAACTGTTCAGAATAAAATACACATTCAATCACAAGGCTCTCAAAATATCGTAACTCGATTTTTAACATTGATTTCAATATTAAAATCTCTTCAATGTTAAACATGTTTAGGAATTATTTGATAAATTTCAAGGTAATTTCCAGATTCCAACATCTTTTTAGTCTCCCATAAGAATATTAGTGTTGATTTTCTGGGGATTTATATAAAGCATTTTCAGATTAAACACAGAGATAGGTGCAGGAAGTTTAATTGGGTCAATTGACTACCACACCAAACCGAAAGGAAATAACATATTTGCATTAGAACTGCAAGATAAGAGCACGTACGTTGTAGCATAATGCTCCACCAGAACATGACCAGCACTGAGTGCTGCATCACGGACGGATTCATTCTCATCAGCAAGACCTGAATGAGTGCTAAAACATATTATATTCAAAACATATTAAGTAACTGACAAAGGAGAAAGTACACAATCAAGACATAAACATGAAACAAAAATTTCAACAGGGAAAAGATCTACTTACCATCTAATATAGCAGGCAGCACCTGCTGCAAATAGTTTTGGAACTGACACCTAATGACCTTAAGTATATACTGCAAAATAAATTTCATATGAAACAAACAAGAACGATTTCAAAAAACAATACTTCAGTTCAACTGTGTAAACCATACTATCTACTGTGGTCACCTTGAAAAGTGTTAAAATATCCATCGCGGACAGATGCTCTTTGATGAGAACAACTCCTAATTATATCAGGAAGTAAGTGCTCAAAGTATTCTGTACCAAGTGCTGCTAAAACCTGGACAGAAATAGAAAGACGTTTAAGTCAACAATGAGAAAATAAGCACAAAGATCAGACAAATCCACAAACCCTGGGTTCACTTGATGTACAGCATAAAATCATAATAACAGTGTTTGTAATGGTTGCCCCCAACATGAGTTCCATACAACTGACTAATTAATGTTTTTAGAGACACTAAATAAATTCCATTCCAACAGCTTACAGACCCTTAGTAAATTCCATTTCTTGAAACTGCTGATCAGCCAAGTATATGGGCATAAATTGATGATCTAGCAATGTCTTCAGAACATCTTAAATTTACAACAATTGTTTTCTGTTTCTTATCATATCCATCCATAAAGGTAGGACTCCCATGTACAAAGCCAGTTACAGAAATATCGCCCTCTACTGGAAACAGTGCTGGATCTGCTCTAGAAGAATAACTCTCCAGAGCAGACTAAGGGTAAAGGAGTTCCTAGAATTATGCTTTTGGTGAACAAACCACATTTCCAAGACTTGTGCTTTATTACATTCATTTCACTCTTCCAATATGTAACCTTTCTTTTAACCACACTCTAAATTGGGACTGATTGAGATCAGGATCCCTTTAAATCGGATCCCTGATTGCATAAACAGAAAGAACTGGAGCTACTCACTGCATGATGATTGATTCATTATAGAAACTTAATCATGCTCTCTAAAAATAAATAAATAAACAAACATCATTGTTTAACATAAACATTACTAGGAAATGAAAACATAAACAACAATGCATTTGTAGTTACATTGCAATGCACTATTTATTGATTGAATGATTCCAATGTGGTCATGAATAATTACTAAATTTGCTATGAGGTTCTTAAAGTGTGTTCCATATAGTTCAATTCTGATAAAGTTTCCTTCTTGTAAACATGCATTAGTTTTATCACTTTCAAGTTCTTACATTTTCTTTTTGAATAGTTTACCCTGATATTTTTAAGCACCCGCACTAATCCAAATAATCCTAGGCTCAAATAGATCTTGAAAGCAAATATGAACAAGTCACCACATCACATGATGGCAGGTCACTTCAAGTGCACAGGGAATACAAAACTGTGAAATCCTTGCACATAAACAATAGATTTTTCTACATTTTATTTATTTATTTTAAGAAAACAAAGAAACTACAATAAGAAAATAGCAGACCTCACTCAACCCTTGAGCAGCCCCGGAACGTTCTACATTACTTGAATCAGATTTAAGAGTGTCCAACAGCCATGAGACAAGATCTGGGAAATTCTCTTCTCCCATCCCTCTAATAAGTGATCCTAAGGCCCTCGCAAAACAGACCGTACTTCAGGAATTGATCCACAAGAACCTTTTTTTCAAGAAAGACAAGAAAAATGAGAAAAGGTTTACATTGTATTAGAAAGTAAAAATAGAGCTCCAGAATGTACTTTTTCACTTCAGGAAGGGAAGCAAGCCTATATAAGGAATCATGTCCTTTGTCTGGCCACTAGTGAACACATATTTCCAACAATCTGAGCAGCTTTCTTTTTAGTCTCAGCACTCCTCTCCCTTAGTCCTCTATGGACAATTGGTACCAAAAGTGCAAGTGAAGGAGCATCAATTGAATTAACAAAAGTTGTCTGCAACAGATAAGAATGCATTTAGAGTGCAAAGAAGAATCAAGCAAAATTAAAATGGTTGAAAAGTCCAAAATTACATCCATGAACTCCATTTGCAGGAGAATATCAAGGGAAATATTTAGTATGGTCATTAGGTCAGTAAGACCCATTAGAGAGCAGAACAAGAGCTGAAATTCTGATTCTTGATCACACTCCCAACCTAAAAAATGCAGAGGGAAAACAATAACAAACAAATATACCAAGAAAGAAAATCATAGTACTTCCAGAAAAAATTATCACCTGCTGAAGGGCCATTTGACCTGCTGACTGGACTTTGGGATGGGTATCTGTTAAAACCTGTCATTGCAGTAATTATTTAAAAATTAAGATAGTGTTCTATTTCAATAGGAGGAAAGTTGTCAATTAAAAGATGGACTCTCTGGAAACCTCAGTCAGTTTTGGAATGTAAATTCTTAGGGAAGGTACTGTGAAAGCTGCTGAGGAGCACAGTGTTACAGCACCAAGAAGTTGAACACTGCTTTTGCTTTGTTCTTCCATGCTTTATCTTCAAGACCCTGAGAAAAACAGAAAAAACTTCATGAAGGTGCATGGCAGGGCTTGTAAGATGATGAAAGCCTGCTCTAGATCTGAACTTACGGGGTAAAAATGATAAATAATAGGTTAAACACCTTTCAAAATGAAAAGGGAATAAAATGTGGAATGATAATATAATCTTCAGGAGATCAGCAGATACAACTGCACATCTCACTTTTAAATTAAACATATAATACAAGCAAACGCACCAAAGCAAACATAGCATGTAATGATGTTCTTCTGCACTTCTGGCAAATTTCATCATACAAGTTATTCTGCTCCACAAGAAAAAAGTATTCTACAAATTACTTGGCAAGGTTACACCAACATTACTGTGCCACCATATCTACCAAATTAACCAAAAAGCAGCATAAAACACAGAAATGATGTGGACGTGCTTCTCAGTATCAACCAATGGCATGTCGGAAACTTGTTGATAATACATTTATATAAATCTGTGTCTCTGCCCAATTCTTCTTAGGATACTTACAAGAGAGCTCCCTTTATCAATTCTACTGCACATAAGAACAAGTGAATAACGCCATTTTTTTATGGAATCCAATTTAAAATTATTATCCCCTTCACCATTTTACTATTGGTGCCTGTACAATCTTTCCTCATGTTTGATGGATTTGCAACTTAAAATGCTCTCAATATTAGATTCCCCAATAATCAAACATCTTTAACAAATGATGCTTCTTTTGACTCACACAAGGATAGCAATAAAGTAATAATTTTCAATTTTTTCACTGCTTTACAAAAACTATAAAACATAAAATAGAATCATGGTTACAAAATTATGTAGCATAAATAAAATCATAACGACTACATTACAGAAATTATATATATATATATATATATATATATATATATTGATCAAGTTACATTACAGAAATTATATAACACAATAGACTCATAAAATATGAAAATAAATACCAAGCCTATTCATCTTTTGATTAGAAACTGAACCATTTTTTTTCCAAATGGCACTGTGATTATGGTAACCAAATATATCTTACATGACTAGGTCATAAATAAACAATTCTTTTTAATATCTTTAATTTCAATCACCAACAAATCTTGTCCATAAGATTTTAGCTATATAATGTTCTATTTTCATACTCTCAAAATGTTAAATGGCATATAGATTTCATTTTTAGTTTCTTAATAATTCATGCAATTTGTTTTAAGCATATCGCAACTGCACACTAATTGATGTTTTTCTCAATGCCATATAAAACTATATATTTACATTTCCTTTGCACCAAATAAGTCCTGATATTTTAGTTTTTATTAGATTAGTCATAGCGGATCCATGTGCATAAAATCATATGTCTATTAATAGGTAACAATCAGTAAAAAAACAATCCATATTTATAGTGATTACAATGACCAGAATGAACCTAGTATATTTTCATTTCCATATGATTACTCTCCATTTACCAATTTATCTCTCCTTGACAACGTTCTAATCACATTTGAGCTTAAATTGCACATTATAGGAATAACTTCGATACTAAATTCTCCACTCCATATGCCTGTTATACAAATAAGCTGGAAGCATAGGACAATATCTGTCATTCTTAGACATACAATTCAGTGGAACACAGTGTTGAGATTATTTTGACATAAAAAACAATTGTTAATTGTAAATTTTGAAAATTTATGAAAAGCTATAAAGAAAATAAATTATAGAAAACAAGCACCTTCAGGAGCGATGGAAGAACAAAGCCACACCCTGAGCAGCACTAAGCTGAGACATCATTGCACGAGCAGCACATTCAGCACATTTTAACCGCAATAACTTTGATCAGAAAAAGAAACCAAAAGCAATGGTAACATTTGAATTACATACCTGGACCAAATGTTGGGAAAATAGTCATGATAAAATCCATATTGACAATCAATAGTTTAAGCTCAAGAATCTATTTACATACGGTTCAAACAGTCTCCCAAGCTTCTCACAAAGGCACTCAAATCCTAGTAAAGCTCCTTCACGACATTTTGCAGAATTCCTGTAATATAGATCCAAATACAAAAATAATAGGGGTTATTTCCCCTCGAGAATAATATGATCACTGAAGGTGAATAACAGATGCAGCCTCCTACATCACAGGTCAATATCAATAAATAAAAGCAGGGAAATTGTAACTGCATATTCACAAAGCAAAACTCTATTAATTACAATATATATATATATATATATATATATATATATATATATATATATATATATATATATATATATATAATTATTTGTGAAAACTTTTAAGTCCCTGTGCAAATTGTTGGAGAAGACTACGATTTGGTTCCTTAATCACGCAGAGCTTTAGTTAAGTGCTACAAGATAATGATTTCCACAAAGTATGTCGTTCAAGGAGGAACATCAAAACCAAGCTAGGTGAGAGGCAAATGGCTTGACAAAACATATATATATTTTTGGGGGAAAAAATGGCACACAATCCTATATTTAACTTGTAACATGTTATGCACTTGCAGTTGGTATAATGGAGCTGCCATCATTGTTTGATGGTCGGATGCATTCAAATATAGCACTCAAAGGAACACCAAAATAATAATATTAAATATGATTTGTTCATTATAGTCGTCTTAAGATTCTTCTCTGTACCTAAATTTATAATCCTAAAATTATTTGTGAAAACTGTTAAGTCCCTGTGCAAAAACGGACCCACATCTCATCAAGATTTGAACTGACGTATGCAATATACATGCTCAGTAAAAAGGTTAAGCAACAGCAATGGAAAACAAACTCATCTGTGAGGCTTTTCTTCCCTTAGTGCAGTTACAATACCATACTCTTCAGGCAAGAAATTCCAACCTTTAACAACTCCAGCAAGTCCAAATGCAGCTCCACTTGCGCCACCATATTTATCACTTTTCATTAGCTGATCCAACAGTCTTGAAACAAGCGCTGGAGCATCCTCCTAGTTTAAGAAAAGATAAGGAAAACAAAACAGAAGAAAAATATCCGTCTTAACTTCATGAAGAAAAAGACAATTGTGGCGATAATCACAAAACTGAACACAATTGTTTTTTTAGGCAAAGTGAACAATATATTAACAAAAAGGGGCTAAATAGATCAACTACCAGCTCTACAAAACACTAATATTTTGATAATCACAAAACTGAATACAATTGTTCTTTTTTTTTTTTTTGTGTTGATAGGCAAAGTGAACAATATATTAACAAAAAGGGGCAACCCCAAATTATACAGGGAGTATACAGGGGCCACAACAGGAAAGAGCAAAAACAGTAGAGAGACAAAAAACCTACCACCAGAAAAAGTACATTCTAGAGAATACACTGTGATCAATCTTACAATGGAATTATCCCCCTCATAGATAAACCCAGCCCAAGAAATAAGAGAGTTAATGAAAGAGAGTTTCAGCCTAGTATGGGAAAAGCAATCATTGTCAAAAATGACCCTGTTTCTTGCCTTTAAAATGGCCCAGAAGAGATTCAAGGAGCCACAAATTTCTTGCTTTCTTCTTATAGGGAAAGTTTCCCAGCCCATAAGAAGATCTTTAGCCAGGAGAGGACAGACCCAGTCCATTTGAGGGATGGAAATGAGGGCTGCCCAAAAACCTCAGACCAAGGGACAATGAATCAAGAGGTGCTCCAAACAATTGTTGCTAGGTCAAGAAAAAAATATTTGAAAAAATTTGAGGCTTAAAGAAATATTACCCACAGATGGACAAGGACAAGAAACTATGGTAGAGGTAGGGCAATGTTACAACCACTTTGGTAGAACTCACCCTTAAAAGCTAGCTATCAAGGGGAGGGAGCCCAAGTGGTTATAAACCCACAAGGCCAAGTTGTAACTTAGCGATCTGGGACTCAAAATGAGTCATAACAGGCAGCTTCCAAAAAAAAGGTAGCAGCTCCCAATGCCAAAAAGAACCCAAAATTATCTTAAGGGTGCTAAAGGGAAAAGAAGAAAGGAAGATTGCAGCATAACCACCTATCTTCTGAAATCATAACCACCACAGTTTTATGCAGCCTTTATTCCCTTTCGTTATAAACCCACAACAAAACAAATGACCAATAAAGTTTCAGACCATCGGTTGACATTTCAAATTCATATTGAACACCAGAAACTATGACAATGTCCTTTGTTCATGAGAAATTGCTGACCCAGAAAAATAGAAGTCATGAATGTGGCTAACCATGAAGAGCAGCAGAAGTAACTAGATATACCAGGTAATACTTTAGGAGGTTCAAATTGTTTTTTTTTTCTTTTCATTAGGAGGTGACAAATTTGAGGGAGTATCATATTTTCAAGAAAATTAGACCTTTGCAGAAACGAAAGGTAAAAATAAAAATAAAAAAATAAAGAATCATGGAAAACATCCCAAATCCTTTCTCATGTAACATACTTGCTTTGATTGCATCAGTGGAGATAAGCATGTTGAGACTGCCCGTTGAACTGCTTCTGATGGGTGTTCAACACATCCAGCTTAACTTCTCTACCACAGCATGGACTTTGGGATATCCTATTAAAAAATATAGATGTTGATGTTAAACTAGAAATACCAGAAGGATGCAAATTATTCCCAAGAAAGGAAAGAACCATAAACTTATACCTTTGCCAAGTGTTTGTAAAGCTCAGTAAAAATAACTACCTTCTGCGCACCAAATCATATTTTCTTCATCAAGCCTGGGCAAAGAAAACAAATAAATGAAAACATCAGGAAGTTTTGCAATGTTGCCATATTAGGAATGTGCATTCCTTATATTTAGGACTGACACATCAATGAACATTTTATCAAAAGAAGAGAAAGAAAAGATCTCCAACAATTATTTTGAGTCAATAGGATTTTTCGCTAAAGAAACAGATGCTATTTTGTTTAAGTAGTTCTCAAAGATTGGAAATAACAAAAGGATACATTATCTCTTCCATGCTTATCAATAATAAATTCCAGCATTGATCATCTTCTCGAACATCATTTGGATCAGCCTGCAACATCAGATGCATTCACAAATTAGTAGCAGTGTTTATAATCTCATCAAATTCTTAAACTTCAAATCAAAAAGTATGTAAATTCAACCATCCATCGAGGATCTAGGCTCTTTTTATCTCTAAACAGAGCAGAATTATGATGGAAACAACAGTGTTACAGTTAATATGGTAGCATGCTATCATTACATCCTTAATGCATAAGGTTGATGAAAAATGTCAGCTCATTCATCACAATAACATCTAAAGATAAAAAAGATAATTATAAGAAAGATATAAGTCTAAGTCTTTCTCTGTTTCTTTTTATCCAGGTGGTGTGTGGATGTTTAAAATGCGAGGCACAAAGAGATCTTCCTGTCAAAAAAAATAACTGGCTGAATCACCTGCATTCCTTAGGGAAATTATTAAGAAACAAGATCCAAGGTTTCCAACGGTCAAGATCATTTCAGCTCCAAACTAAAATGTTCATCTCGTTCAACATACACAGTCTACCAAATGATAAGAATCATTAAGAAAGTTATAATCAGAGCATAAACAAGGCTTACACCAGTGCCCACATTATTAGGAATGTCATTCTGACAGGAAGGTCTTTGGTCCTTAGAGCGTCTGCTGCAGAATATAAAGGCCAGTATATTGCTTGTCTGCCTATCCAACCAGCATCAACATTTTCCTCACCAAAGCCAACATCACGAATGTATAAAGAAAAAAGAGTTGAAAGGGATTCCTGAAAATATTAGCAAACCATAAGAAACAGAAACCAAACCACTGGCAGACTGCAAGAGAAAAATGAAAATCATACTAACCTGTATAGTATCTGGATATTCGTCTAAAGCAGCAGCTAATGCCTCCGCAGCAGCAAAACGAACATTATAGTTGATATGGGTAAGTGCTTTGAAAAGGCCAGAATAATCAGTCCCAAGTCGCGCTGGCGGTCCCATATATCCTCTGCCAAATTCTGCAACCGACTGAAATAGCAGGAACATTATGACAACAAGTAACTGACATTATGACTAAAGTAGCAAGCATAATATAAGTTTAACTGTGAAGTAGGGAACTCAGATGCCAACTAAACATTATGAGGATAAATAGATTCAAAACCTTCTCCTGATCATGTAAAGGCAATCCAGAAATACTTGTAGCAACTTCAGCATTCTGAGGAAGAGAACAGCCAGAGACAGCTGATTATTTGTAGCATTCAAGCAAGCCATTCTTACATAGACTGTCACCTGGCATACCTCCATACAGGGCCTGTAAAAATGCATATCAGAGATTCAAAAATGCCATGAAAAACCTCACAAAGGCAAATAAAGGAGAGAAAGTTAAGCAAGTACAGATTGCCACTTCATCTGGTTGCAGAAGCCAAGACACAACTCATTCAATGCAGGTCCAATAGATGCTTGATAGCTGGAACAACACAGAACATGATACAGAACCTGCGCCAAGAGAGAATGAATATGGCAACCAATGATGAAATGTTAGAAACAAGAATGGGTCTGTGAAAGAGAGTAGCCAGTAACATTGGCGAAGCCCTAGGAAGTAGCAGGATGGGATCCATATGTAGATAAAGAATCTGAAGCACATTATCATGAAGTCCTGTCTTCTTGGAGGATAAAAGTATCAAGCTCCATTATACGAGAGCAAGAAAAAGAGATAAACAAGAAGCACCATAAACTGATATTCAAAATTTCTATAAAAACGTCGTGGAGGAAAGAGAGATTACGAGACACAAAAAGTGAAGGAATCTACTGGAAGAGGACCTGATTTACAGGATACTGATAAACCACTTATTATTCGCTCAAAAAGAGCCAATGATAGTCTTCCATTGGCATCCCCTTCATCAACTGATGGGATTAGTTCCAATAAAACACAAGACTTCCTCCATCACGATTAACCGTCAAAGCAATGCAATGTCTAGACCCAATTACAGAGAGGAAGCAGTACACCTAGCAAGCTTCACCATGGTTTCATAGGCCACATCACTTACAATAGGTGACCGTGATAAAGGCTCAGCTCCAGAATTTAACCTGATATTGGATGAGAAGAATTTAAGTTCTCAGTTAGCATCAATGGATTTGTTACCGTAGATGCAAGCAGACCACAACTGAAAAGAAACACTGAATAAATAAAGATTCTATTCTCTCGAGCAGATTCAGATATAGCTGTGAGCTATGAGAACACAGAAATTTACAAATGAATTTTTTTGAGAGGCAAGAAAATTAATTAAAGGTTTAACGTAGTGCTTGTTTTGGACGGTGTGGAAGACTAGGAATCATTAAGGTAATTGTTGCATTTGGTGGATGATGTTAAATTTCATCTCTTACAATGTAGTTTTTTTTTTTTTGATAAATAAGCAAGAGCATATTACCAAAACAGAAGAAAGGTATACGGGATATATATCAGGCAACCCCCAAAGAAAAAGCTAGGAAATGTAAAAAACCTGACCAGCTCTCAAGTGGATGTCATCCACTCAAAAATTCCTAAGAGAGAAAGAGCCTCTTATAAATACAACTCTGTTGACTCCATAAATTATAAACAAAAGAATTCTGCAATCTCTGAACACCTAGACTCCCATCTCTAAATGTTATACAATTCCTCTCCTTCCAAATAGACCAACAAATACTGGAACTGATTTCTAGTTTCTTCTTCTCTTTGCTCATAACAAGACCCCTCCATTGTAAGAGCCTCCTTGGTAGCGAAGGAAAACCCATTGAATGCTAAATAGAGGAAAAAAGATATCCCAAGCAGGCGGCAAAAGAACATTGCGCGCTATCTCTCTTCAACTTCTGACAACAGCAAAAACACCTATTGAGAAGCTACCACCCCTCCCTTTGTAATTGGTGACGTGAAGACCTTGCCTAAGCAAAAGAGTGATCTTAGTTTGGAACACATAGGACCCAAAATACCATGACGGGAAAACATCAGCCTTTTCCCCGCTTCGGAACTTATCCAAACTAGTGACCATTTCATTACGCACTACATTCAAGAGGTTCACAACCATGCCCAACTCTCAATCATTAAAAGCCCTAGCAAACATAGGGTACCAACTACCTTGACCATTTGCCTGACCCCACACCTCAACCACAATCTCCTATTTGTTGACCGCTAGCTCAAAAAGAACTAGGAAAGAACAACTTAAGGCTTAGAGCCACACGATGATCAGTCCAATTTGACTCTAGTACCTTTGCCTATTACGAATCTGTTGCTTACTGGAAGTATACTGTAATTTCTTAAAGAGCCCTTTTAGATATTTTGGCACGCTGCTAACATCACTCCAGCGAGGCCTGGAGGGTACCTTTGGGTAGTCACTGACCCAAGGTTATGATTGAAGCAAATCTGCCATTTTCAACAAGCTTATTCAACCCAGCCGTGGGTTTCAAACCTAAAGCGCACTTGCATATACCTTTTTACCGCCAGTGAATGGGCTCTCTTATCTAAGGGTTCCTCTGCCTTGAGATCTATTTGGTTCTAACTCAAACATATCATGATGTCCAACTGACATACGATAAATTGATCTTTGGCCAGAGTGCTTTGTTAAAGTAATCTATCTTTGAAATAAACTTCACCAGATGACAGACCTTTTTATGATCGTTCTCATCATCACACATGATACTGTTTTGCTGGTTTGCTCATCAAGGAAGTGAAAGACAGGAAGATACAGCAGACAGTGAATCTGCATCTGTGATGCGATTCTCACCATTTCCACGAGATTAGCTCACTCTTGTCAGTTAATCCTCAGCACAGATAGACTTCAAACCAAAGAAAGAAAACGAGCTTCGGGAAAACATTTGATCGGTAGAAGCCTTACAAAAAAGACAATTGTATCATCAGGGCATAAGAGGTGGGAAACATTAAGGACCTCTCCTTCTACCTACGATCTCTGGCTTGAGATGACCCTCTGACCATTGCCCTTCAAAGGAGGATACTCAGCACTTCTATTTCCATAACAAAGAGATAGGGAGGGGGGCGGATCTTGTTGCCTCAACCCTCTGGAGCTAGGGAAAAAGCCTGTCGAAACTCCATTGATCAAAACAGAAAAGCTAGCTATAGAGATAAACCACTCGATCCATCCCACCCACTTTACGATGATTACTTCGAGGCTTTGTTTGGGTGCAAAAGAAGACTTGACATGCTTACTGAGAGTTGGTTGGGAAATTATCTTCTCTAGGTCTTTAAGATGATTTGTTTTGGGAAGTGTATCAAAGGTGTTCAGACTCTCTTCATCTTTGTACGAAGGAGCGCATCTGTTGTAGCTAGAAGCCCCTTTTCTTTAGTTGGTTCAGGTCGACACCTTACCCTGAAGCCTCCCATGAACAACTTACTTTAGGGGGGATACAACTATTCCAAAGTAGGCCTTCGAATAATGCTTGAAACTTCACCTTCCATTTGCTTATAGCAAGCTTTAACTAAATATTAACCATTCTTGTCCACCATCCAAAAAATTTTACCTCTTTCACTCCTAGTTGTTTTCCTGCTATTTATCAAGCTTATAAATCTCTGAGTCCCTTCTAGCTCCCAGTCATTGAAAGGTCTAATAAATCTCAAATTCCAACCACCTTCTCCTCTCATCGTATCCCAAACTTCTTCCACCATAGCCCCTTTAGAATCATCCATAGCATATAGCGTGGGAAACAAATCACACAATGAACTTTCCTTGCACCATTTATCCTCCCAAAATCTTATGCACCCCCATCACCCAAGATAAATTTGCAATCTTGTTTCAACTGTTGAGCCTCTCTTCTTATATCTTTCCATAAGCCCACCCCAAAGCTTCGTTTTGGTTCCTTTGAGAACCAACCCCCTTCTTCTAACCCATATTTCATATTGATAAGATTTTTCCAGGTGGAATTATCCTCCTGACAAGTCTCGATTCCATTTGTCGGAAAAGCCTTATTCGGCTTGGCCAAACCTCTGAATACTCAGGCCTCCTTTCCTTAATGGAACTACTTGTGCACTTTATCATATGGATTTTTCTATCCAAGTTTTCCCCTCCCCATAAAAAATCCATCTAAATCTTCTCCAATCTAACCTTCACCACTTTAGGAACCCGGAACAGGGACATGGTGTAAATGGCATATTCATTAGAGTGCTTTTTATGAAGGTTAGCCTTCCCCCTTTGGACATTTACTGCCTCTTCCATAGAGCTAACTTCTTTTTGAACCTTTCTTCCACCCATCCCAAACTTGCAAAGAATTATGCCTTATATCTAGTAGGAGGCCTAGGAATGTTGAAGGAAGTTCCCTTATCCTGCATTCAAACTCCAAGGCCAAGTCTTCCAGTCTCTCCACATTTCCTCACAGAAGAAATTAGGTTTTTCCAGTTGAGTTCTCAAACCAAAAATAGCTTCAAACCATAACAAGATCCAACTTAGGTAGGCTAGTTGATCCCTCGAGTCTTTGTAGAATACTAGAGTATCGTATGCAAAAAATAAGTGTGAGTTGCCACTGTTTATCTGACAACCCTCTCATAGGCTTCTTGTCTAAAGTCTTTTAAATCCTCAGTACCTCCCTTTTTGGGATCATAGTAGTAAAAGTGGCACTCATCCTCACTCATGGAAAACATTGAACAATCTCATAACATCTCCTTCACAAAATCCCAAATTTAAACCAATTTGGAAGCCATGAGACCTAGCACTTTGTCTCCCATTGTAATCGACAAAGTCATGAAGACTTCTAGCAAGAGAAGGCTTATCTGACTCATTAAGCCCTCAAACCAGTCTTGAAATTAGCGCATCTAAACAAGGTTGCTAGTCCCAGAAAGATGTCAGCGGCGTTTATGAGCTCCACTAATTCCATCTCTACCCTCTTACTTAAACATATTAACTCGATCCTTCATCCCAGTTCCTTCTTAGGCATTGAGTCGTCTTATAAGAACCTCGTATTTTGTCCCTTTCTCTTAGCCACCTCCCTAGAGAGAACAAAATTGTTGGCAATTTTTTTTTTTTTATCGATAAAAAGCAATATATTGATCAAAAAAGAACTAGGGTTCCCAGAAATTACTAGGGTATGAAGCAAAGTCAAGACATGACTTCTAGGTTGGAGTTAAAGTTCCAAAGAGCGAGGTTTGAGGCGAAAGGAAAGAAGGTGGGATGCACTTTCAGTATGTACTAATTAAGTTACAGAAGAATCTAGACGTATTTGGGATGTTTTCTAGATCATATTGTATGGCTTGCATGACAAGTTATTTACTTTCCTTTTAGTTTATTTATTCCCACCTTTATTTTATTTAGATTTGTTTCCTTTTCTTGTTTTGGGTGTGATTTGAGTTAAATGGCATTAGATATTTTGTTTTTATTTACGTTTCTAGTTTGTAGCCTATATAAGCATGTTTTATAATGTAATTATACCAGCCCCGAGAATATGAATTAAAATTGTGAGTTTTCTCCTCTTTGGTTCTCAAAGAACTTTTGAACTTATCGGATTTTAAATAAGTTTCATTCATCAGACTTATCAATCAACATTTCCATAGTTATTATTCTATGTGTCTTGATTAATGACTTATCTGATCAAGCATGAGTTGATTGTGGCGTCATCCTATCACGACATAATCAACCTTTTCATAGTTGATTGTGGCGTCTTCATCTCATCGACTTATCAATCAACTATTCACGTTAGATTGTGGTGCAATCTGACCTTGCATCAGTATACAAGAATGAACCAAATGGGTACAAAAAACATGTAGAAAAATAATTTTAAAATAAAAACCTACCTTGAGCAAAAGCGAGCGATACCTACACATTCGAACTAAAATCACCTAAAGAATTCATGTTATCCACACTAATTCATAATAAAAAATCTGATATAGTGGTGGACATTCATAATACTAATGCACAAATCGAAGAAGAAAAAAAAAACGATGTCCTTCATTGCTTAAAGTGGTCATATTATGACAACTGATTCATGCTCTTTTAGGTGTTCAATAGCTGATTCATTCTTTGATGAAAGGGTTCCCTTTTAAAATGGTATGAATCCCTTTACAGAAAGAAAAGAAAAAAGGTTTAGAAAATTCCTCTGTTGTCCCTTTTCAGGATCATGAAGAGGGAAAGAAATAGAAAAGTTTTCAATATCTCTTTGCAAAAGTGTGACAATTCAATATCTTTAATGTATATTGAGTTGGAATGAGTTTGCATATCAACAAATGATTGTTCATCCATGTTGGACTTTGGCCCAGGTGGCTAGGATTCATAAATGGATGGCCATTAGTTGGTCTGATTCAAAAGACTCTTTTGAGCATAGTTTTAAGAGGAGGTGCAAAAAGTGGCACAAAAAGTCTCCTATAGCTTAAATGGGAGTAGGAAAGGAGTGCCTAAGTGAAGTGAAATGTGAACTAGGATGCATAACAATTTAAGAGAATATGATTTGAAATCTAACTCAATTAGAAATTCTCAATACATAAGAAAAGCATTCAATAAAAAAGTAATGAAATTATATAAATTTCAATATATAATTAAAAATTCTATGATAAAAGTTTAACAAGTAAAAGTGAAAAGAATCAATAAGGTGCATCTCTTCAATAAGGCTGCGTCTTGGCTAGTAAGTGCATAACTAAGGAGTGAAAGTTTACACCTTTTTTTAAAGAATTATACTTTCAAGAAGACTTTTTGGAGCCTAGGACAACCATTCAAGTTAGAAATGGAAATGAACTAAATATTGGTGGGACAAATGGGTAGGAGAAATGCTTCTTATCAATCCAAAAAAATGGGTAGGAAAATCTTTCAAAGGCTTTTGATGGAGGGCAAGTGGCATCCACCTTTAAGTCCCCATCACAAACGTAAAGAAATTGACAAGGCCCCAAACCTTAATTTAGCACTCTTTGGATGATAAGGGTTTAGTTGGGATCTTATATAAGGGGTTGGTGACAATTGTCATATTTTAGTATTGTTTCCAATGGTTGTCATTTTCCAATAGTTGTCATTTTCCGTGGTCCTTAAGTGATGTCGATTTTCCAATAGTCTTTAGTAGTCGATCGAAGTTGTGGTTCCTAGTTATACTTTCCCCAAATGGTAGTTCCAAAAAGTTGAGTCCCTAGAAAACCTATATAGATATATATAGGTGTTTTCACTCTTAAAAAATGAATGAAAGAAAAACAGAATTTTCCACCAAATACAAGTGTCGTTGTGTGACAAAAAGATCCCCATGGTGTGAAGCTTAGGGTTTATAGGAGTGATTTCTAGAGTTATTTCAATCTTTGTGTGATACAAAGAGCCCTTGGTGTGAAGCCTAGGGTTTCTAGGAGTGATTCCTAGAGTTATTCAATCATACTCTGTTCTTCTAAGCATTTTCTTTTGGTGCTGCATCAGCTTTTCTTGTTGCAACCAGCTTCTACTTAGAATGTTAAACTTCTAGATTTATGGGAAGAGAGAGGAAATGGAGGCCATTAATTAGTACAATTCATAAGACTCTTTCACGATTGGGAAATAGGGGTGTTAACCCAATTTATGGAACTTATTTATTCGATGAGAATGCAAGAAGGAGAAGATAGTGTACCATGGCGCAACAATCCTCTTGTGCACAGAGCAAAATGGTGTTCCTAGCAAGGGAAATTTGAGAGTCTCAGCACCTTTAAGAATATGTTTTCCCTTTTGGGAATAGAAATGGTATTGATAAAGATCTTAACTATAGTCAATCAAAAAAAGAGAGGGTGGACAATCATTAATGGTTTTGTAAAGATAGTAAAGAATCAACCAATGAAATCTTAATAGGTGTGATAGGACAAAAGAAGCCATGGATGCGCACTCAGTTCCACAACAAAACCACATGATATTATTATGTAAATGTTTCAACGAGTAAAGGTGGACAGTCCTTCAAGTGTCTAAATGGGTATCTTACAACCCAATCAGTGATAAGAACATCTTACGGCTGAAAAACATTCTTTGTTGACATGTATGACTTGCTGAGATGGGAAAAAGGCTATTTATGCATCAGGAAAAATATATAAATAAAACAAAAAATAAATAAAGAAAATAATCAAGAAACTGTTTGTGAAATACCAACCAGTGAAGGTAATTGACTGTGCGCAAATATTGGGTTTGCAATAGCCATCTTCCCAAGAGCTCTCAGCATCAGAGAAAGGTTCTTCTTTATAACACCAACCTTCTGGCGTATGGATGCCTCCTCCCTAAGTAGCAATTCTCGTGCCTCTTCTTTTGCAGTCTTTCCTTTATCTAGATTGATAAAAAAAAGTAAAATAACACATCTGAGTGTAACCATTTGATCTTGAATAAGACATACATTCCTCTAATAGGCTTGATTAAAAACAAGTATAATGGGCAAAACGAAATGCAACAGTAACATGCCAGCTTTCTTTGTTGACTTCCCAATGTCTTTTTTCCCGACACCAGTGACTTCTCTACTAGCTGTCTCTTTCCTTCCAGAATGATTAACCACTTTCTTTACAGAATGGCTGGAGTGTGTTCCTATGAAACTGTGTGTACAATTAAAACATAATGTAGAATACTACACCGTAAAGTGAAGAAGCATCCAGGATTACCCCATCATCTTGATCATCTTACATTCGGAAACTTGACCAGCACCTTGTCTCGTATTTTTTGGTAACGCTGACTCAGCAACATAAACACCTTGTTCACTGGAAGCATTCCTTCAGGAGTGTGAAAAATCTTGAGACAACACAAGAAAAAAAGTTTGAAATGAACTTCTAAAAGTATAATACAAGTAAATGTAACTATAGGCCATAAAAAACAGAGATAATGAGAACTGATTAAAGACAGAAAATTGGGAGTGAGGAACCGTGAAAAAAATTTGGGCCTCTACATGAACAGTTTATGTTAGTTTAAACAGTCATCTGTTTGTTATAAGAATTATCAGATATTTAGTAAACCAAGCCTTTAAAAAGGTGAAAGGAGCCAAATACAATAAATTTAAATTTAAAATCCACATGAATTGATAACAAATTTATTTCTGCTTTCTAAGAGACAATGAATCTGTTATATCAGAAACACAACTCTATCGTTTCAAGGCTTGTATATATTAATTGATTTTCTTATAGGTAACTTGTAGATATATATTGATATAGGAATAATATTAGTAAAATTCAATCATGAACAAACCTGAATGTCATTTTCCGAAATTGTATGTGACTGCCCGATCTGGAAATTTGTTGAAGTGCTGGAAAGAATAGGAAATTTCAGTCATCAACCTTAATATGAGACACTGGCTAGTCAGATAGCCTCATGAGATATCTATGAAGTAACCTTTTCAAATTCTATATAGGTATCTTCGGGTATTATAGACATCAAAGTTGACAAAGAATTTATTGCTGCTTCTTGTTTAAGATAATTAGCACTCATCAATGCTTTTGGCCCTAGTAGACCCTGCAAATTAAACATAATCGTAAGATCAATAGCAAGCACAACTTAAGCATATCCATTAACAAAATATACTTATAAACAAAATTGTATGCACCAGCCAATGAGAATTGGCATTCAAGAAATAGAAAACTACTCAATCAATAAATCAGCAAGGGAAAAGCCCCATGCAGTTCTCTTTTTTTTTTTTTTTTGCGAAATGCAGTTCTCTATTAAATCAATAAAACAAGCAGTTAGAATCCCATGTCACTGCTAAAATCATGTACTATAAAAACTTTTCATCAACCAAGCTCATTATCTACATCAGCTTAAATAGATAAATAAATAAATGCATAAATAAATACATACATAGAGCTAAGAAAAGGCATGCAAAGGGCAAACAATGAGTGTATATAAAATGCAATTCCATAAAAAAGGCATACAAGGGCATAGAGCACTGATAAAGACAATGACGAGGAAAAACAACTTAGCATCTGAAGCTATGTACATATCATGTGAAAGATTCTGAAGCTATGTACATATTATCCATGTGAAAGATTCTAAGTTCTCTGAGCTAGAAACATTTAGGAGTTTCTTCAAGAATCAAGGATATCGTCTTTGGTGTCCAAGTTCAAGAAAAGATTATTATTATTTCTAGATAAAGAGTAGTATAACCAAAAAAAGAGTATACAGGAAGATTAGTTCAAGTAAGATTATGTCCAACAAAGATGTGATATTTTATGAGTTTTCTATGATAAAGAAATGGTACTCCGCAATAGGTGGAGCATGACTCAATAGTAGATGAAGCTTGAAAGCGGCTTGACAGTGAATTGATTACATTTGTTGAGACAAATGTTGGTACTCTTAATGAAAAAGGAGGGATGTATGAGATGGTGGAAAAGGTTCACCTCAATAACAACATGAGTCTATTGGGTTAATAGGCCAAGGCATGATATTGGCGAGCCTCCTCAATTTACCAATATTGCGGCCTCTGCAACCGGTGTAGATGATGATAGTATTAGTGATGTTTCTTCATATGAAGGAGTAGTCAAATGTTTTTATTATGGGTAAAGCAATAATATATTAAGTCATCAAAAAAGATTCCCAGGACAACCCGGAGTATCGGAAGATATACAAAGTTTGAGGAACAAAAGGATAAAAGAGGAGAAAAACCTACCTACCCTCAACTGCCTCGCTGACTCATGTCTCCTGACTGACCAAGTCAAAAATCAACTAAGATGCACAGGTCTATCGTGATATATAGGTTTGTCCAAGACCCGAAGATTACCTGGCGAGATTTCATCAGTTCAGAAATCCATATTATCAAAATCCTATTTCTTTGTTGCCAAATTGTCCAAAATATGCAAGGAAGGCATCATCCAAAGCTTTCTTCACGTCTCTTTCCCACCAAGGAACCCTTGAGAAAGAAGGGTCCCCCTAGCAGAGAAAGGAAAGACCCAGCTAATCCCAAAAATGGCTAAAAGCAAATCCCATAGCACTCGAGCCTAGAACAATGAATCAACAAGTGATCAACCGTCTCTTCTTCATTGCAACAAAGGTAGCATCTATTAGCCAAACCTCTTCCCCTTTTTTGCAATTGATCTAGAGCCAACACTTTACCCCAAGAGACCTCCCAAGCAAAAACAGATTGATCTTGGAGGGAACCTAAGAACTCCAAACAAAGCGGAAAGGGAATAACAAAGTCTGACTGCAGTCCCGATATCTTATAGTGCTTCAGAAGCGCCCATATTTAATCTCTCTCATAAGCAGCAAGTCCTCCTAATTAAGGAAAACTCTCTTCGTGTGTAAGACTAGAAGAAGATTTTGAATCTCCTCTAGTTGATCATTGAAAGATCTAGAAAGCAGGAGGACCACCCGATCTCACTAGAAGACTCACGAGAAAATAAAAACCAAGGCCTCCTTAATAATTGTCAATGAATACAAAGAAAGGGAAAATTTATAGAAGTGTCCCATTCCCACACCAAACATTCTTCTGAAAGGCATCCTTGTCATTCCCTAGGAATACAGTGTTAGAAAAGGACTCCCCTTCCTTTCTAATATCTTTCAACTACATGTCCCAAGGACTCGAGGCGTCACAGGCGTAGCCCCTTTCCTCCCTAAACTTACGTGCAAATAGATTCTCCTCTAAAAGCTGATCCCTCTCATTAACTACAAAAACACTTTGAGCTCATAACTCAAAAGGGCCTTATTAAGCTAGTGAAAACATCTAACTCCCCTGAGCAACAAATCTAGGCGGTTGCTCCATATATACCTCCTAGGCGAGGTCGCCAAGGAGAAATGCATTCTTGATGTCCAAGCGTCGAGGGCGAGGCTGTAGCGGCTACAGACGAGGAAGACGAGCGGAGTCATCAGCGACAGAAAATTGTATAATAATCGGAGTCATATGTCTGAGTATACCCCTTGGCAACCAAACGAGCTTTAAGACGATCCACTCCACCATCCGGACCAATCTTAACAGTATATACCTCACGGAAACCAACAAGGGACTTGTCGACAGTAAGGGACTGAGTCCCCCGAGTGCTACAGTAGAATCACGACAGGCATTTCTTGGTAATTGCCTTTTTCCGGCCGAATGAGAAAGGGATACGTATCTGATCTTAGGAAGAGGGAAACAAAGACAAGGTGGAAATAAAAGCGAACCATGGTGAGGATGCGATGATAAGACGTAGAGTATAAATAGGATGGGGCATTACGAGAGGAGCAGAGTACCTTTTTCGAATGTAAATGGGAGGATCAGCGGTTGAAGCGAAGGCAGACGTCGTGGAGGGAGGGGCACCATAGGAGATGGGTCATCGGGAGGCCCGATGGTGGGACCGCGACGACTAGCATAGGCTTTGTATGATCGAGGTGGAGTAGTAGAGTTTCGGAGGAGAAGGCGAAAGGGGAAAGATGAGGTAGAGATAAAACCTCGAGACTAGAGCGGAGGGAAGAGAAGATTGAAGAGTGCTGCAAAAGTGACATCAGCAGGCTTGAAGTATCAATGTAACCTTGGGAGTATATGATAGCTGCGTTGAAGGCTTATAACCAAGGAAGATGCACTTCACGGCCTTAGCATAAAGCTTATCTTGGCCAGGAGTGAGTATGTGGACAAAACAAGTGTAGCCGAAAACACACGGAGGGAGACAAAAAAGGGGTTGATTAGGACAGAGACGAGAATGAGGGATCTGATCACCCAGTACAGAAGAAGGCATGCGATTGATCAAATAGTAGGCGTTAAGATAGCATCCCCCCAAAAAAGTTGAGGAACTGTATGGTGGAAGAGAAGAGTGCGAGCTATCTCAACTAAGTGACGATTCTTACACTCAACCACCCCATTTTGTTGTGGAGTATAAGCACAAAAAAACTAATGAAGAATCCTATGGGAGAGTAAAAAGGCAGAGAAAGGGGTAAAGTGGTATTCCAAGCATCTCATCAACGTAGCCAAGATGTGAACAAAGTATGAAATTGATTGCGAATCTCAACAAAGAATTTTTGGAACACTGAAAATAGCTCAATTCGACTCTTTATTAAAATAGCCCAGAGTACAGAGAAAATCATCAATAAATGTAACAAAATCACAGAAAACCTAAAAAAGTAGATGCGAGTTCGGGGCAGACTGAACATTAGTGAAGCGAACTCAAAAGGAGACTTGGTGGGATCTAGCACTTAGAGACAAAACACGAATATGTTTCCAAGATGACATGACTCACACTCTAGTGAAAATAAGGCTGAAAAGCGAGGCAAATCTTAGAAGCTTGGAAGTGTGGGATCGATAGAATATTGAGTGGAAGAGAAGAGGTTCATCAGATTGGAAGCGCATACGGTGGAAGATGGGAGCGGCGAGATGATAAAGGCCTTGAGACTCCACGTCATGTCGATCATCCTCAGTACTCAGTCGAGTGGCGAAAAGTGAGAAAGGTAATCGAACATAAATATCTCGAATGTGGCCCGGTCTATTACAGTAGGTATAATGAGGTCGATGGCCTCTGCCTCGGTGGCCACCACGAATACTCCGAGAATCACCGCGAGGGTGAGATGGAACAAACGTTGTCTGGAGTCTCATTAGAAACCTCGAGTGAGACAGGCCTGCGGTGGATAAGGCAGAAGTAGCGACGAAAATTTCATCAAAGGGTTAGGATAGTAAAGCCGGTGAGGATCTGTTCCCAGATGTTGTCAAACTCTGTGCCAAGTTTAATAAGAGTAAGGATCATAAAAATTTGATCCATGTTGGACAAGTAGGTCTTGGCATCAGTGACCTAGGGCAGGACAGATAAGAGCTCATTCTTCAATGCAGACATTCGCCCAACAAAGGAAGATAATTCCATTCCAAACTATCAACGGAGGAGATGACACGGTAGAGGCGTTGAACATCATTGGAATATAAATTATTTTCTTAGGTCCAAAGGGGCTAACATGTCTGATAATCCCCAAGATTGTCGAGTTTTTGGGCTCTATGGACTGCTGAAGAATGTTACATAGTAAAGCATCATGTTTCCGCCACTGAGAACGTTTACCTTCTTCAACACTAAGCTACGTAAGTGAGATAGTCTTGACACCATTCGATTACACCCATAATGTAATAGAAATTGACCCCAGAGGCAGATAGTTATCACTTCCCCTTGAGTAAATTCAGGATTATTATGGGAGTTCCAAACATAAGCGAAGAAAAAAGCTCAAAGCTTTTCAGCCATAGTGGGAGAAAAATCAACAAAATCAGCAAGGAGACTGAGATACCCGAGCCCAGAAAAATGCAGCGAAGGTGAGAAAATGCTTGTGTGTATGATGCTAAGCCTCGAAAAATAGAGAATGAACCACTATAGCGGTAGGTAGGCCACGAAATGCCTTAGAAATCCCCAGGGTTTCATAGCCTATCGAGAGAAAAGAGGTCAAATCCCGGATGTAGGCCTCAGATGGAGAAACCAAATTTGGGAGGGGCCCAGGGTGAGGGGAACGACCAGGCGGGGAGGCGATGGCCCGGAGCTTGGCCTCCTTGCCCCTGATCCGGCGCGTGGTGGGTGCCATAGATGAGAAGTCACCGCGCGTGGGTAGCGTGATACTGCTGGTTGTCAGGGTTGCTGCCAGGCATGTGGATCGAGGCAGCCCGAACCCGATGATGGGGTTGCCGGCCGGAATGGGCGATCCTTTGGAGAGTTTCGACCTTGCGGCGTTCTAAAGGCGGCGAAAGGACCGGGCTTCACAGGACAAAGGTTTGTGATGGCGGAATAAGACCTGACCATTAAGTGGTTTCTGATTGAGAACATGTGAGAAGCCCTAACCCGAACCTTCCATGGCTCTTATACCTTGTGAAGAAGTATAAGAAAAGGATGCTTTTCTTATTGATTGAATGAATTGAACATTACAAGCCCTACCTACTTATATGCATCAGGAAAACATAAAAAGGAAATAAATCAAGTACAAAAAGGAATGAAAAATATTGTGGGAAATAGAGAACCAATGAGGAGGATATTAAGGAATATCCTATGATTCTCAACAAACTCATTGACCAAAAATGGAAAGGAATGCCCCTCACTTAGATCCATTCCCAGCTTGAATCTTCCAAGGACCTCTATGTTTCCTCTAGGCAACCATCTTCTTAAAATCGTACAAAGGCCTCCTTTCACAAACATCCTCCCTTGCTCTTAAAGCTAGACAACCCTTTCAAAGGGCTTCACAAAGAACAACCTTTTGAAAAATGAAAAGGGGGATTATAGACATCATACTCCTCTAGTCAATCTTTTTAGCAACCACTTTACCCACTTTCACCCAATCCTACTATCCAATCTTCCTTTCACAAATTACTGCTCCAGCTCACTTCCCCACAGAAAAGACAGCACCCTTTGCTGCCCCACACCGGCACCCATGACAACTCTCACACAAGAACGCTTCTCCCTACAAAAGTACACCATCAATTTCTTACAAACTTTTCAAGCTTCTGCTTGACCAAACAAAGGAATGCTGAAAGCAATTTCTGTTTCTGAATATACCGCCTTTTATAAGATTTTCCCATCATCTACCTTTATCACCATAGAGAATTACCAATGTTCTGGCTATCTGATTTGTAGCATATTCTAACAACATGATGGAGCTACCTTTGTCAGTCTGCATCATGGTTTTGGGCGCGCCTAGTTTTAGGCGCACTAACCACTTCTATTTATAGCGCCTCGCCTTCCAAGACATGCGTCTTACTATAGAGCTGCACCTTATAGACTATAACTTCTTTTAAAAACACTTATATTCTTGAAATTTCTAATTATATATATTGAAATCTATATAATTTCAATACTTTTCATTGAATTTTTCAATAAATATTAGGAATCTTTAATTTTTTATTAATATATCCATACTTTGAATCATATTTTATAAAACTGTTGTGCATCTAACGTCACATTTCACTTCACAAAAGCTCACGCCTCAAGGCTCCAAGATACCTTTGCGCCTTGCGCCTTTTAAAACTATGGATTTCTCCTTGAAACTTCCAGATGCCTCTCCAGCTTTGACACCACCTTAAAATGTTCCACTGGCCAACCCATCTCTTTTTTATCGAAAGCCACAAAAAAAGCAACATCTCCACTCCTCTCACAATCAGAAAAATTATCTAAGACCCATCATACTTAGTATGCCCAGAAGGAACAAAATGAAGTTTCACAAAGATCCACAACAGGTTCTATGGCAGGCATTAAATCCCTTGTTTATATAGGTAAATATTTTTTTCCTTTTTGTGTCCACTTGGGAACTTGAATCTAGAACCTCCCATAACCCCACCCCAACCCTTTACCATGATAAATGCAAGGGCATGGGCTGACATTCAATCTAATCACGATTTTATTTGAGGCCAAGCTAGGATGTCATTCCAATAGAACATTTTTCTATGAATTCCATTGACTAACATGAGCCATAGTTCCCTTCAAAAATCATGGCGATAATACAAATATAAGTGCATACACTATCTGACCTCTTTTTGTGTGAAGAAATAACAACCCATTAAGAAATGCAAATTACAAGATACATAGTGATTATTACAAGTACACCCTATAATTGAGATAGATTATTATGTGTAAAAATGTTTATCTAATTAATGAAGAGGGGATAAAATAACTCAGATGAGATATTTATCAAATACCTTGCATAAGCTTTCCACATCAGCTGTAATGATGCCAATAACATCAAAACCACGTGTTAGCAAACCCTTCTGGAGCCTCTGGAAATGAACAGAAAATATATATATAAAGTTGAAACAACTGCAGCAAGAAAGAAGGAAAAATTCACTCGCCTATCCTCAATTCCCCTCCCTTAAATTGTTCTACCATTTGAGACTTCCTTCATAAGTTTATATGCAAACACAAATTCCTCACCTCCACTCACCATAATGCTTCAATTAGTTGATATTTATTCAAGACTCCCATCAAAATCATAAGTTAACATGAAATGAAAGACACATGCACTCATAAATAATGATATACAATAAATTCCACACACACACCCATTGTTCTCCTTAATTGATATCATTCAACAGTTCGTAGAAAATCACAAGTTGGCATGAAATCTTTCTGAGCCACCACAAACCTCATGAGGTGTTAAAATATGTTAGAGAAAGTTTAGGCGCATTCACCTTGGACATCACAGTAGAAAGCAATGAAAAGCAGACAATCCTAAATGCATGCCTCGTACATAAAGGAAAAGGCTACGCATAAGTCTCATATCATAATGTATGTATTATTTTCCAAAAGATACCTTGCTTGTTCTTTTGGCCTTAGTCTCCAAGCAAGCGGTTTTATGACTTGAGACATTCTAAAGCTTATCAGTTTTAACTTAGCACTTATCTTAAGACCATTTTGTTTTGATGAAAACGTTTTGTTTTTTTTCAGTTTTCCTTGTTGGAAAATATCACTTTCTTTTTATCAGAAACTGAAAAAATATATTTGTTGAAGCGTGATATTCATATTAAACCCAAATCCTATAAGCTTGAGCTTTTATGAGAGTTGGTCATTTAATATGGTATCAAAGCTTGGTTTGGCAGGAAGTCCTGGGTTCGAATCCTCTCCTTGCAATTTAATCCCCATGTTTATTTGAAAGTCCATAATGGACTCTGACTCTCCACGTGCGTGGGTATGGGGCCACGTGCACGTGAGGGAGGGTGTTGAAGCGGATGATCATAATCTTGTCTACCTCAAACTTGAGCTTTTAGGAGAGCTAGTCATTTAACAATATTAAACAATAGAAGTCTCTGAGGAGGAAAATTTCCTTTCACTTTTAAAACACACAAAACCAAAAGCAAAACTAAAATACACCTTCTTTGCCTAATTAAAGTAAAATTGAAGAGAACCCCATTAAGGCTTTGGTACAAAAAGCCCACAAAGATGAGCAAAAGTAAACTATTTCCCACACCTCCTCTTTGGATCTCTCTTAGTTTTCAAAAATTCTTGCACTTCTGTGTTGCCAAACAAACCATACCAAGAAGAAGACAAACAATTGTATAAGTTTTGCCTCTAAATGAATTCCCAAAGCCTCTGGCACTTAATGATAAATTTCAAAACTTTTAAAACTTTTAAACAAACCATATCACTTTTCTCCTTCATCTTTTCAACTATAAAATTTTACAGGGCGAATCAATTTTTTGATCAAAATTGGAACCCAAATTCACTTTGGAGATTTTCTATTTGACTTTTCAAAAAAAAAAAAAAAAAAAAATCAAAGCTACTTGAGAATTTGCAATTTTATTGAGAAAAAAAAATTACTATAAATGACGAATCATCCAAGGAAAATAACTCTCTGTGATGTGGGTTCTCTCAAACCGTTTTCTTTCTTCTTAAGAAAATTTAGATCTAAGATCTTCCATTAAGAATCCTCGATAAGTAAAAGCAAATATCATAACAATCAACTAATTCAATTAAAATGATCTTAAAAATAAATCGAAATTTTCTAAAACTAAAAGATGCTCAACAACAGCCATAATCTTGTCTTTTGCTCTATCTAATTCTCAAAAATTACAATTTGTAAATCACCCATCAATCAAGTGGCTGTCAGTCTACATAGAAGTCTAAGAATATAGGTCTCTCCTGGCTTAAAATAAAGCATTGTTATGGCAAGAGTGAAGTTAACATTTTGAATAATTGACCATGTGGTTAGAAAATGTTAGGATATTTGAGAATATGGATGTCATCAAAGATGTTATGGGGTTTACTTCACTTATTTTCTTCTTTTCATGCATCTTACATTGAAAACTTTAATGGCATTCCTTTATGTGGCATTCAACTCAATTAGCATTCAATATGTACACCATTAGGGTTGGAGCAACACTAAGAGAAGCTTAGCCGGGTTTAAGGAGATGACATCTTTGTACATTTTAATATGATCTACCTTTTGGTATAAATCTCCTTGTATGGTGGAAGAGTTTTTGTTTTGATCAAGGTTTTGAGTTTAAGGAGAGGATTGCTCATCCTTCTCATGAACTCTTTATTTATAATTAATACATCTCTTGTTTCTCCAAAAAAATTAAAAAATAAATAAAAATGCATGAATAGCATATCGAGGATTAGATAAGGGAATCGAATGATGAATCTCTAAATTTATAGAAATTTTAATTGTTAAACAAAATAAAACGAGAATAGGCAACGTAAAAGGCGAGAACAATGAACACACATATTAACGTGGAAACCCTAAATAGGGGAAACCATGGGCCAAGAAGGAGAAATTCACTATCTCAAATATGGGTACATGACTGAAGTATTGGAATATTGTGGCGAATATGGAAAAATCACAAAATCCTAGAATACCCACAAAACCTCTCAATCCCCCTCAATATCTTAGAATCTCAAACAAATGTGGAGTATTTATGTATTGCAGATATTAGGGAAAAAGCACAAAACCCTAGAATGCCCACAATGCCTCTCAATCCCTTAAACCTTAAAAAGTACATCATATATTTATAGGCATCTTAAAACTGAACAGGCCCATACCCCAATCAGATCAGTAATGGGCCATGAGTCCTTCACTAAAATCCTATAAAAATAAAAATAAAAAAACCCATGATGACGCACTGCAAAACTTTTTAGTGTCCCTTTTCCATTTCCTTCTTGAATTGAATCAAATGAGCATGAATCCTCCTTAGATTCCTTTCTACGTATATGTAAAGCTTCGAATAGGAAGGGTATTGCCAAACTCATTTTATATCCCTTGGTCCTTATAGAAGAATAGCGAAATTTGAAATTTAGTTAGTGTCAAGTAGCAGGACTAGGTGTCCCCGCTACTTGCTCTTCAGAATTTGCGAACGGATAAGTGGTTTGTTGAAAGGCTGTCCTTTCCCTCCCAGAGGTAAGAAGCGAAATCTTGTGACTTTTTTAGGTAAGAATTTTTTGGGTTCCTTCTTATCCATATCATATGACTTTCTTCACTCATGTTAAGGATTAGTCTCCTAATCCATTTAGGATTCTTTTCCTTCTCTCTTTAGTCTCCTAGTTAGACTCTAACTTTGTTTTCTTTTTACCCTAAAACTAGAGTATATATATGTATTTTTCCTCCTTTGTAGATTAATGAGAATACAGAATTCCTTCTCTCAACATAGTATCAAAACCGTAGAAGAGTTTGGGAATATTAGGGTTAGGGTTTCGCCGTGTGGTCAATTCCGACGACCCATCAACGACTGTGTCTCCTCCAGTATTATTCTTCGATCGTCGCAAAGCCTCTCCCTAAGACCACAATCACGATCAAAACAACCCCTAAGCCAAAAAAATTTCAGTAGTTTTAGCAACCCCTTGCTTGGATGCGTGGACACTCCACGGATGGCCCGAAGCTGAGCTCCCCCTCCGGTGCAAAAATCTCAAACTATCAGACTCCCTCACACGTGTGAGGCCCTTGACGACTTCTCGATCGGCCAGAGACTTCACCACAGGTCGCCTCGTGAATCTACTAGCCTATGTCCACTGGTTTTTGATCCAACACCTACATACGCACTTTTCCTCTATTTTGTGTCCAGGCAATTTGTGCTGCGGTTTCTTGATTTTGACACCCAGCGACATCTCTGAGTTTTCGGGGTTGTTTTGCCCCCTCCCGAGCCCCACTGTTTCATCCTTGATTTCTATAGGCTGTGATCTCGCGTTCTATGGCTACAAGGTTCAATCTTTTCTCCCATTTTGCTTGCATCTATTGTTATTACATCAGAGAAATTAGCTACATACCCACAACGCATCAGACATCAATGCATCCATTGCGTTTGTTGCAGATGGCGTAATGCCTCGATTGCCTTTCACATTCACTTTGGAGCCAGTTCTTGATTCAGACCCTCTGATCATTAGGTAACAAGGATATTGTTTCTTCTTTTACCTTTACTTCTCCTTAACCCATGGTTACTTTAGCTAATGGATCTCAAACCATAGCTAAAGGAATCGGTTCGACATGCCCTCTTCCTTCCCTACCCCTTACTTCTGTCTTTTTATGTTCTGATTCTCAGCACCGTTTAGTTCCATCGGTAAGTTAACGTGATCTTAATTGTTTAATTACCTTTTCGATCACTGTGAAAATTCTTGAGACGAGAAATCACGAGGCGGGCGATTGGCATAGGGCGTGAATCTGAGCCTCTTTCATGTGGCTCGTCTTCACCTTCCTTTGCTTGCGCTTCCATAGATACTCCTCTCCCTTGATACAATCGTCTTGGTCATCAGACATTTCAAAGCTTGAAAATGGTTCCTCCTTTTGCAGTTTGGTCCTCGATTGAGTGTGAGTCATGTCGACAGAAACATACTCATGTCTCATTCCCAAAAGTGTCTTGTCCAATGAATGAAAATCTCATTTGAGTTTGTCTAACGATATTTAGGGTCCATCTCACCGGGATAGAAGTCTACATAGGGTTTGGTACTTTTGTTACTTTTGATGATTATTCTCGATGTACTTGGCTATTTTTAATGAAAACTCGTGCTGAGTTATTCTCTATTTTCCAAAAGTTCCATGCTGAAATTCAAACTCAATTTAATACTTTCATTTGTATCCTAGGAAGTGATAATGCCAAGGAATATCTTTCTGCATCAGTCTCCTCCTTCATGTCCTCTTGTGCTTACACTCCTCAACAGAATAGAGTGGCTGAGCACAAGAACCGTCATTTAGTTAAAACCGCTCGCACTCTCTTACTCCATCATAAGGTTCCTCAACGTTTTTGGGGGAATGCTATCTTAGTTGCTTGTTATTTGATTAATCGTATGTCATCCTCCGTTTTGCATGATCAAATCCCTCATTCTATCCTTTTTCCTTATCAACCTCTCTTTTATCTTCCTCCTCGTGTCTTTGGTTCATTGGTTGTGTCTATTTTGTTCATATTCTTACTCCAGGGCAAGACAAGCTCTCCTTGAAACAGCCAAATGTGTCTTCTTAGGTTATTCTCGGCCAGAGGGTTATAGATGTTATTACTGCCTCATGGGGTGGTACTTCATCTCTGTTGATGTCACTTTCTTTGAGGGTTCCTCTTTCTTCTCCTTTGAAGAGCATCCTCATGTTTCAAATGTCTTACATGTCCCTCTTGTCTTGCTACCTCCAGATTTCCCTTCTCCACCTATAGATGATGTGACTTGACCACTTCCAAGTTTATACTCGTCGTCCTCGTCCTCCGACAAGGCCTCTTGCTGATTCATCTTCTATGCCACCATCGTCTCCAACTCCAGAGTTCCATGGCGCTTTGATGATCTACCTATTGCCATTCGGAAAGTTACTCGCTCTACTTGTAACCCACATTCTGTTTATAATTTTCTAAGCTATCATCGTTTATTGTTACTATACTTTGTCTTTATTTCCACCTTGTCTTTTGTCTCTATCCTTACAAGCACTAATGAGGTTCTCTCTCATTCGGGCTGGAAACTGGCAATGGTTAAGGAAATTGATGCTCTTTTCTCCAATGGCACATGGGAGCTTGCCACTCTTCATCCTGGCAAGTCTCATGTTGGTTGTCGTTGGGTTTACTCTGATCGAGTGGGACACGATGGCCAAATAGATAAGCTTAAGGCTTGGATTTGGTTACTTGAGGTATATTTGCTGTAGTTTGGACTATTATGATACCTTTTCTCCAGTGGTCAAGATTGCCTTTGTTCAGCTTGCTTCTCTCTATGGCTACTATGTGTTCATGGCCCCTTTTTCAATTGGATATCAAGAATGTCTTCCTTCATGGTGATCTCGCAGAGGAGGTATATATGGAGCAACCGCCTAGTTTTGTTGCTCGGGGGTCTGGTTTGGTATGTAAGCTATGTCGTTACTTATATGGTCTGAAACAGTCTCCTCGAGCTTCGTTTAGCTGATTTAGCTCAATGGTTCAAGAGTTTGGCATGATTTGAAGCTGAGACCATTGGTTTTTGTCATCACATACTTCTATTAGCGATGTATTTACTTGATTTGTTTATGGATAATGATGTCATTACGAGGCGGTGACAAGATGGTATTGAAACTCAGAAACAACACACTTCATCCCGAGTTTCGGACAAAATACTTGGGGAAACTCCAATTATTTTCTAGGCATTGAGGAGTAGCTCGGTCTAATTCGGGTAGTTATTTCTCGGAGAAAGTATATCTTTGATATATTAGCGGTTTCTTGGTATGACTGGTTATAAGCTTGTGGGCAGCTCAATATGGATCAAATGTCATTTGGTACCAAGACAAGAGGAGCCTATACAAAATCCAGGGAGATATCAACGACTTGTAGGTAAACTGAACTATCTCACTATCACTCAGCCCGACATTTCTTTTCCTATGAGCGTAGTTAGTCAGTTCCTACAATCACCTTATAATGGCCATTGGGATGTTGCAGTTCATATTCTCCGTTTTGTTAAAGGAACACCAAGTCAAGGGGTGTTGTGAGAACGAGAATATACCTAGATTGTTGTCCTGATGATGCAGTAGACGGAGCTCACTCTTAATAGACATTCCATCAGGGGTATTGTGTGTTCATTGGAGGTAATTTAATATCACTGGAATAATAAAGCAAGATATAGTAGTGGGTCTGAGTGCGAAAGTGGAGTATCGAGCTATGGCCTTAGCAACATGAACTCATATGGATTTAGGCTTGCCTCCTCGAGGCTTTAGAGATTTGGGAAGGATGAGCAGATGAAGCTTATGTGTGATAATCAAGACGCCTTGCATATTTCATCTAACCTAGTTTTCCATGAGAGGACCAAGCACATCGACGTGGATTGCCACTTTATGTCGGAGAAAAGATTGCACATCGGGATGCATGACTCTTAGTTTTGTCGACTCTAATGACCAATGCGGTGTTACCTATTTAAGTCTCCTGGGGTCTAGGATAAAGTATATATGTGACAAGTAGGAGTCTTTTGATCTCTATGCTCGGCTTGAAGGAGTGTTAAGAGTTAGTCTCTAATCCATTTAGGATTATTTTCCTTCCCTCTTTAGTCTCCTAGTTATACTCTAACTTTGTTTTCTTTTTGCCCTAACACTAGAGTATATATGTGTATTTTTCCTCCTTTGTAAATTAATGAGAATACAGAATTCCTTTTCTCTCTAGTCTTTTCTTATATAGATCATTTTCAAATTTCTATTGCTGAAATAAAATTTTAACTCTCAAATTTTTGTCTGAGAGAGCAAAAAAGACAAAGGAAAGCTAGCACTTATTGCCAGAATACACAGGCCCACTAACTTAATCTTAGGCTTTGTGAGCTTCCAGGCAAATCCAGATTATCTAGCATACACCAATCTGATTTATCAAATATGCACCCAATCCAAGGAGAATCATAAGAAGATTATGCAATTAAGAGAGAGAACCAACTAAAAAATAATACCAGACAATCTAAGATAATGAAGAAAATATATACCCTCCAAACAGCATCTCTTTTTCCAGTGCCAACCATGCATGGGTGATGTGAACAGAATAAAATTTGCACGCAGGCACTAGGGCGCTTGATCAATGCTTCAGCGATATCACAATTAAAAGCCTTCACAAAACCAACAGATGGAAGAAATGGAACGAGCATCAACAAGTTCTCTGTGTCACCTAAACCATGGAAATTTTGAACCCCTCCCCAGATCAGAGAAAAGAAGTATGACCAGTGAAAGAAGGGAAATGCAGCAATAAGACAACCAACAAATAAGCAAAAGGAAATGGCACTAGAAGGAATTAAGGATTGTACCTTGTCTTCAGAAGCTGAATTTTCTCACCAACAACAGAAAGGAAATTTGTAAATTCTAAAAGGAGGCTTCAGCTAATTTTTGGAGCAACTTTTAATAATCTTTTGGTAGTATCATAAGCTGCTCTTCTTCGGATGTCCCAACTAGGATGGCAAACTAGAAGAGTATTAACTGCACCTGGCATTATTCTGTTAGAAATGAAATTCAAATCTGAAGGAGATAAATTTTTATTTCCTAGTATATGTAACAAAAATATCTGAAAAGCACATATAAGTAGTAGTTCACATTGGTTTGCTTACCTGTGATAGGGGTATGACTGAGAAGGTCTCCATCACTCTGTAGAATCAAGGATAAAGAACTCATTATCATTTTAAAATTTTTGTTAACACTGGTAAAGATTTATTAATAGAGAAATTAAGCTACACAAATGAGTATAAACCTGTGAAAATGTTCCACAATCAGCACCTCAATAGATGCGACTAAACCAGCATACAGTCCTCAGAGTGGATGGTTTTGCTGGGGCCTGCAGAGCAACAGAAACAGATTTGAAAAGAGATGAAGCAATTAAAAAAATTAAAAGCAAAACCATATGTACATAGAAAAGTAAATGGATTGAAGACATAGAACAATGAGAATAACACACAGATACGTGTTGCATCTTGTACCCGTAGTTTCAAAAGGTGCAAGGTGCATCTAGGTGCAAAGGTCTCCTAAATGAAGTGAAATGCAACCTTGGATGCATATCAATTTTATAAAATATGATTCCAAATCTAATTCAGTAATAAAAAAAAAAACCTTACATTCCAAATATTTACAAGAAACATTCACTAAAAAAGTAATAAAGTAAATAAATTTCAATACATAATTAGAAACTTCAAGAATAAAACTACTTAAAAAGAGAAAGTAACGTCTACAATGTGTGTCTCTACAATAAGGCGCATGTCTTAGCAAGTGACGTGTTATAACTAAGCAGTGGTTATGCCTTAAGTCTAGGTGTAGTTAAAGCGTGCCTTTTAAAACTATGCTTGAACCCAGGGAGTTTTCCTCTGATAAATTATATCTATTTCATCTTTGATCATAACAACACATTATAAAAAGTCAGTGAGAAGCTACCATAGATATTGGCACAAGTGAAGGTTCATTTTGGGATACCAACGACCAAAGTTTTTCCTTTGCCACAATCTCCTCTGGAAAAAGAACAAGAAAAAGAAAGAACTTCTATATATGATTAACGATAATAATAAAAAACATTAATGCAGGAAGAGATAGTGGGCATTCTAAATAGGAAACAATGACTCAAAACATACCTGCTTTGATATCAACAGCAGCAATCTTCGCAACTAAAAGTAATGCATATATGCCATCTAAACGCTGTGCTGCTTTAGTAAAACCTGTTTTTACAAGTTGGACAAGAGGGCCCAGCAAAGATGAGACCTGAAGCATGTATTACAATAGTTAGGGGAAGGAGAGAACAGCCAAAACAAGACTCAATCAGACACAGTAGATTATCACGATCAGTCTTCTCACCAGTATAATGGCATCAGTATTTTTGAATATAAATCGTAGGCAACGAAGATGCCCCCTCCTTAAACCTTCCTTTTCCTTAAGGCCAGAGACAAAAAAAGAAACCACATGGGGTTCAAGTGCAGTGACAGACCGTGCTACCCAGGAAGCTAAGGCTGGTAAAATTGCAAGTTTTACCTCTTCATTTCCTGGAAATTGAAACAAAGAGCATAAAGATGATGAAACAAAGAAGAAAGATGATGAAAATCAAATCGAAGAGGAGAATTCTATGCCTAATAAGTAAACATAGGAAAATAATATAACATGTTACCGTCATCCTTATAACAAGATAATAGAAAACCACAAATAGAAGGTGAGAGGCTGTTGGGGATGTTTTATGGTGCATTAAGACAATTCTTGCAGAGCATTGATCATTCCAACCCTCTGGTAAGGAAAGGCCATAGAAAGTCTTCCCTCTGATCCTGTTTGAAAGGGAAAACTAATTAAGAAAGGTAAAACTAATCCAAAGTTTATTCCTAAATTCGAGATTCAAAAAGTATCAACTAGCTGCAAAAGTAAGGAATAACATAACAAACAAAAATTAAAATAATGACAAAACAGCAAATCCAGACCTCCAATTATAGCTTTGATAGAATTAAACATCTCTTCTACGGCATCCGGATTACTAGATTTTTGGCTAATGCAACATACTATAGACAAGGCCCCATTTCGTCTTTCTTCATCTGCATGGCGAGCCTGTGCTAAGACAACAGAAAGAAATTCAATAGCATATTTGCTCAGGTCAAGGTTGACTGATCTCAGAAGGACACCAACTGCTTCCAACACAATCTCAGGATTACGTCTCAACATCTTAGTAGCAGATGGAACCACAATACTCTTAAAATCTTCATGCACCATATGTGTAAAAAGGGGCTGAAAAGCTTCACTAAGACCCTTTGTGGGCTTTTCTCTTGCATTTAGGACTGCTTGAACATATATGTCAAGAAATACTGGCTGTGAAAAGCAAAGTACCATTTTAAACTGAGGTCATAAAACATGAGGTATCTCCATAAATATAAGTCTTGAACATTTCTGACCTTGCACTGCTCAAATAACAAGGGCCTTCTACTTGAGAATTCCAGCAATAACCATATTAATTCAGGACTATCCTTGTAAGAAATCCAAGCATCCTTTAGTTCTTCCATGTAGAGTTTGTAAATATCTAGTGACTAGAAAAATTTATGAACAAAGAATGCAAAAGAATTAAAAGTTGAAATCAGAATAAAGATCATATACTCAAAATCTAGAAAAGATTTAGCCAAACCTGAGAGAGTAAACAGAAAAATGTTCGCTTGCATGCCCTTCGCACACAGAAAGATCCTTGCATGATGATATGAAGTACAGAAGCCTGTGAAGTAGCCACTCTACAAAATGCATTCTTTGAAACTGAGGCAAAGCAACTTTTACTTAGTAGGAGACATGACCACTTGAGAAGTCTGTAGCCAATATATAAGACCCTGAACTTTGATTGTTTTTCCATAGACTGAACAAGGGTTGCTGCAAAAATTTTCATAAGCTATAACCTCGCCTAAAGCTTTTGAAATCACATCATCTACAGCTTTCCCCTTGATCCCGATCATCATAAAATATACAATGTGGTAAAGAAATGAAAATGTCCACCAGCTAGTAGCGCAAGGCTCGCTGACATTTCTGCAGCAGTAAAAACAGAGGGGCGTGATACAGAACGAAGTAGGTATGAAAGGCATAAGCGTTAAAGACAAATAGAGGTATGTTATGTTGTGCAACAGAAAAATTAATGTATCACAAGTCAATGGCAGTTTTTTGTTTTTTCCTTTCTCCTTTTTTTTTGTCCACATTAGGATTTTATTTTTTTTTAATAAGAAAATTGAATCTAATCAGAAGAAGAGCTTCCAAAGTGGCGACTCAAAGAAAGTACAAGTAGAGAAAAAGGAAACAAACCAAGCCCCCAAAAGAAAACCACAACAAGCCAAAGAAAAAACAGGGCATTTAAGGCTTTTAAAAACAGACAACAAGGAAACTGTCCAAAAGTGGACAACCCCTAGAAACAACCCAAAGCCCACAACAGAAGAAGAAAACTGAAAAAAAAGCTCCCGAATCATTGAGTGCCCAGTCACTCAAAGAAGTCAACAAGCATCGTAGGAACCTCTTTAATGCGCATCTTAGTCTCTACCCATAGGAGATACACAAAGGAAGGCTTTAACTTCTGGATGGACAGCATCGCATCTTCAAAAGCAATTTTGTTTCTTACTTTCCAAATCATCCACAAAATACATAGAGGCCCAGCTTTCCACACTTCCTTTCTATTTTTGCCTAAAACGACCCCCTCCATCATTCCAAAGTTTGTCTAACTGAGCTAGGAAAGACACAAAGAATGCCAAAAAAAGAGAAGAAGAGCTCCCATAAAACCCTTGTTATGCCACAGTGAAGTAACTGGTGGTCTATTGTTTGTTCCTTCCTTTGAGTCTTTGACACAAAAAACACCTAGTCACCAATCGTCTTCCTCTCTTCTACGACTGGTAAAGGATTAAAGCTTTTCCCTTATCCATCAAAAAAAAATTAAAGCTTTTCCCCACGTTGCGTCCCACGCAAAGAAACAGATCCTAGGCTGTAACTTGGGTTGCCAAACCATGCTTGCTGGAAAATAAAAAGAAGCTGCAGAATTCAACGCTTTAAACAAGGATTTGACAGAAAAATCCCCATTCTTTCCTTCTACTCAAACCACCTTATTCTCCACGCTTGGTTGTATTTTCTTCTGACTAAGGCACAAAAGAAAATTATTAACTTCCTCCAATTCCCAATCATTGAAAGGTTTCAAGAAAAGAGGTTTCCAACACCACCCTCCCTCATTAATGCTCCACATATCCTTTATCAAGGCCTCTTTGTTTGTAGCTACAGAAAAGAGTGGGAAAGGCATCACATAAGGGCATCGACCCATACCACTTGTCTTTATATATATATATATATATATATATATATATATATATATATATATATATATATATATATATGTATGTATGTATGCATGTATATATATATAATTTTGTTGAAAAGTAAACATAAAGAAGGAAAATAAAATCTTTCAAGATATATAATTGCATATCAAATAGCCCTTAACTGAGGACTACTGGTTGATGTCTTGAGTAGACTTGATATACAAGGCAAAGGAGGATAGATTAACTGAGGGCTTCTTGGTGAAAAGAAATAGGACTAGAGTGTCTATCTTACAGTTTGCAAATGACTAATATACAAATCAACCGCTATGTTCATAATACCCAAATCTTTATAGAGTCATTTCTTTGAGAAATTTGACCATTTCAGTGGTTCTTGGCTAGTTGACCCCTTCCACTTTGAATCTAAACATCTGGTACAATCAAACTAACTTCGAAATTGTAAATCTTCAGAGGCTCTTGTTTCTCTTGGCTCTGTTCATCTTTTCCCTTCTAATGCAAATTCAAGAGTTTGGTCTTTGTCACCCACAAGTTTGTTTACAGTTAAATCTTTTTTCTTGGATCTATCTATGACCCCTAGTCTCTCCTTGTTTTACCCAGCTAAATTTTTGTTGAGCTCAAAAGTCCCTTCAAAGGTAAGGCCTTTGCTTGGTTGGTAACTCATAGGAAGGTAAACACCAATGACTTGCTACAAGTGAGGAGGCCTTTTAAATCCCTTAGTCCTCAGTGATGTGTTCTTTGCAAGGGAAATGGAGAGTTGATTGATCACCTTTTTCTTCATTGTTCTTCACTTTTGGGTTATGGCACAAGCTCTTCAGTTTAGCAAGTTTGGAGTGAGTATCCCCAGGAAGCATTTGCCCCCACTGGGCATATGGTAGCTCCACCCCTGCATGTTTGCAAGGTGTCTCCCTCTTTTTTGAAAATGGTCAAGTGTTAAAACCTTTCCCTAAGCTGCTTCCCAAGCAAAAAAACAAACTCTATGCTGCACTTTGGAGTTCCAAATGAATTTTTTTAGGAATGAGAAGGGAGGGACTAGTTCAAGCATTCTAAAGAGAGACTTAATGAAGAATAGGCCACTCTTTTCTTTCATCCAAATCACCTTATCCTCTAAACCCGCTTGCACTTGTTTTTGGCTTACACACAACAAAAACCTGTCCGTTTCTTCCATTTCCCAATCATTAAAGGTTCTTGAGAAGAGAAGGTTCCAACATCCCCCATTCTCACCCGAGCCTCAAACATCCAAAACCAAAGCATCTTTGTAGGTAGCAATAGCAAATACATTCAGGGTACTCATCACACAAGGTTGTAGGCCCACACCACTCGTCTTTCCAAAAAAACACCCTTCTCCTATCACCCACAAGAAGAGAGACATTGCTAGCCACAACATGCCAATTTTTCTTAATTGCTTTCCACACCCCAACCCATAGAACCAGCCCTCACCTCCTCAGTGCACCATCCCCCTTGTTCCTCCCCATATTTGCCTCTTACTACTTTATCCCAAAGGGTTTCCCTTTTATTTGCAAAATGCCAACTCCATTTACACAAAAGGAGCTAGTAGAAAATGGAAAGCTCCTTAATCCCCAACCCTCCTTTCCCTTTTTCCAAGTAAATTGTCATCCACTTTACTAAATGCAGAGCGTCTATCAAAACTCCACCTCCTTATAAAAGGTCTCTTTGAATTTCTTCAATTCTTCATCTAATCATTCAAGGGCCTCTTCCACATGTGTAACCTCTTTTAGAATCTCTACTGCACTCCATCCCAAACCGCCACCAATTTAAACAAAGCACCCAAAGGTAGACCTAAGTAAACAAAAGGCAACCAACCAGCCTTGCACTCGATTTCAGCAGCCAAGTCCTCTATATCTCCCCCCCACCCACCAAAAAAAGCTCACGGATGTGTCATCTGGTCCTTACAAATGCGTCATCTTGCCTTCCACTAGTCCATTCTCGATTAAGTATTTCTTCACAACATTGTCCAAATCTTCTATTTTAATTTCTTTTCTTCTGGCCAATTTTATTTGGAAATCAAAAGCCTCATCAAAGGTAGTGGTCTTAGCATGGTTAGCACTGCATAAGAAGGTAAATATCATTGACATGATATGATACAGGTGAAAAGGCCCAACAAATCCCTTAGTCCACATTGATGCCTTCTATGTAAAGGGAGTGGAGAATCAATTGATCATTTTTCTGCATTTACCGATATAACATTAGTATTTGTGGCCTAGGTTTTAAGAGCAGCTCATTTGGATTGGATACCATCAAGGAGCATTGGAGACATGTTGGTTATTTCCTTGGGGAAATCAATTGCAAGCAAGACGCTTTGGCATATTGTATGTCTTACTGCCTTATGGAAAGTATGGCAACAGAGAAGTTCAAGGATATTTTTGGAGAGCTGTTGTGGGATCTTATTCCTTTCTTTGCCTCTTTACATGCTTCTTGTATAGCCTTGCACCTCTTTATGGGTTTCCCAAAAATATTATAAAGCCAAACTGGCAACTGCTTAGAATCAAGCTTGTTAAAAAAACCAACAGTCATTTACTAGTTAAAAGCTAACCTAAATGGCATAACAATTTTCCTATAGCTTCATAACATAATAAGCACTAAGATAAAGGACACCTTGCCCTCAATTGCAGTGGAGTTGCAGAGAAAATTAAGTGAGAGTTCAAGGAAATGAAAACTAGAGACCTTGCATTATTTTGGTTTCCCAAAAAATGAAAAAAAAAAACAGCAAATTTTCACCCAAACTAATCCAAGTGCAGAATTAACTTCATGTAAAAAACTCAAAGCTAATATAAAGATAAAGCGATTTTGCAAACCATTTATAAACTTCATATGCCCTAAGAAAAGATTAACAGTTACCCCTCATTCTGGTGGGGTTCCAGGCATAATTAACAAAAAATTAGTGATAATTCAAAAGGACGGTTATCAAAACATTTTGGTTCCCAAAAATTTAAAATGCACACACATCAACCTCTTGAAAAAATTCAATACTCACAATACAAACTTCCTTCCATTTTTCCAATTTTCTCAGAAACAAACAGAAACGACATCCACCCTAATTACAATTATCACATCTTATGCCTTGAGATGATTGAAGTTGTACCTTCCAGTTTAGTTCCCCAATAGAACGCCAAATCCAAAGCAGATATGTGAAACAAAAAGCATCTCATTGGTTTGGTCCCAAATATGAAAATAAAATAAGATTCCCGAATGAACTAAACCAATGAATCCAATCACCCGTATAAAAATATGCAATGCTCGAATAAAAGTTTCCGTCAGCAAAGATGGAGACACTACACACCTAAATTATGATTCACGGGTTTCTTTGGTTCCCAAAATTGTGAAATCTGATATGAACTAATCCAAACAGTAGAACCAACCAAATGAAAATTTTATAATAGGCAAGACCAATTCATTGAAACTTTTTTTTTTATCAGTACCAATTCATTGAAACTTATCACTAATTCCTCGGCAACCCAACAGATACCAGAATCACCTAAATTACGAACCTTTGAGATTGTTTTGGTTTTATTATAAATAAATAAATTGTCATCCATACTAATCCCAAAAGTAGAATCACCCTCATAAAATCTCCGAACAACTCCAATTCCGATTTCTTTACATTCCTCATCATATTCGACCAAACAGACATTACAGTTACCCAAAGTAGAATCTCTCCTTGCTTTAGTTTCCCATAAAGGGAAAAAATCCACAATGAACTAGTCCAAAGAACATAAGCAAAACACAGAAACCAATTTCTCAACATTTTCGCAGTAACCAGACAGCCCAAAAGCTCACCTGAATTGGTCAGAATAGTCGGGATTTCATCTCGGAAGATCAGGACGCGCTGCTTGGTGGAGGTAGTAGATACAGATGCGGCAATGGCGACAAAAGATTCCGACCAAGCAGCCATTGGTAGATGTATCAGAAATTGAAGATCCAAACACGGCCGATGATGCTGATAGAAACAAAGGCTTTTTGTGTTTTCAGTAGAGTGTCTCTAGGGTTTTTGAGCCAGGCGAAACAGGCTATATAAGACTGCCAGGGCAACCCTTTCACCTTTCAGTAAAGGGTCGTCAAGGGTCAGTGTGGTAGTAGGGTTTTACCAAATTGTTGCTTCATATTCTATATTCCAAATAAGTAAACACCCCTATTTTCGGAGTTCATAAATAAATAAGTTTTGGGATAATTAAACTGCTTAATTAAGCATTTATTCTATAAGAATTTATTTGATGAAAGCTTATATTATAAGTACTTTATTCAATAAACTATTTGTGTTTGGATAAATAGGCTCTATTTGGGGGTTCTGCGATGCATTTGCGTTGAGTAGCAAAAGCTGTGTTTAGGTAAGCGCCGAGTTTTTGGATGTATGGTTAATTTCAAAATTTATGGTGATCGATACATGTTTGATTTTAAAAGCTGAGTTTATAAAGCAGGCAAGGCTGCTTATACAAAATTGAAGTGTAGCGTCAAAGTTTTTATTTCTTTGGACAAAAATAACTTGAGAATACTTCTATATTTACAATGAATCAAATGTGAAACTAAGGGAACAGTTTGGATTACTTAAAAAATTGTAAGCTTTTATCAAAATTCGAGAATATGAAAATTTTGATGTATTATGTCTTTTCAGTTTTAATTTCGGAAAATACGGTTCAAATCTTGAATTTGGTTAGAAAAGAAGCCAAATAATAAGAAAATTTGTTTTGTAAAAGCAATTTTCTTGAATGAGATTAATGAAAGCATTAATGTGTGGTTAAAAATAAAGCTAATATTCTTCACAATCAATGTTGTTCCAGCCAGAATAGAAATCAATCGTAGATGGAAGAAAATAAGAAAATAGCCCAGCGTCCCGTGTTTCAAACATCTGTCCCGACCAAATCCCGTGTTTTCGATTTAATTCGAAAACAAGGAAAAGCGACAAGAATTTCAATTTTACGATTCGTATATAAATGTTGAAAATAGTGAATTCATTTTTCTTTGTTTGAATTTTGTTTTATCTGATTAAATAGCCCAAACGTGTTTTTCGCTTGTTTTTTCGAAAAGTTTGAATAAAGCATCAAAATTTTTATACCTCTTATGATCTGCAAACTTTTACGTATCCTCATTATATGAAACCCATGCCTCTTATTATTAAAAATTTCAGCTAATATTTGGGCCTTTGGATGCTATAGAAATCTGAGATATCATTTACAATTCCAAGGTGTCGATCGCCAGTGCCGTAGAAGAAATATTCAATCAAACTCACTCATCTTTAAAAATATGTATTGAGAGAACTTTTGGGGTGTGGAATAGATGATGAAAAATATTACAAGTGATGACAATATTTCCCTTTCACATACAAAGGGATATTGTTATAGCATCAATGGTGTTACACAATTACATTCGAATAAAATGGAATGATTATATTTTTCATAAATTCGATCAATATCGAATGTTGTCTTACTTTGATGCTTTCCAGGATTACCGAGATAGAGTGAAAACCTCATCTTTACATTGGTGGAACAATAAGAGAAATTGATAAATTCGTTATCGGATTACTTGAGTTTGATGAGTGAGAGAAATAGATCTTAAAATTATTTGTTTTGTTATAATTGCAAATCTTGGAATGTTAAATTAACAATTTTATGTTTTTAATTATTTCATATTGAATATTATATTGAATTTTAGTCATCACTATTATTTTTTTTATTATCATTATTGTATTAACAACATTAGTTTAAAATTATTAACATTAACATCAAAAGGAAGATATATGTATGAATAAATATTCCTTTTGGTAATTTTTTATTTGAATCACACTTTTAATCACAGTTTTACCAAACATGTAAAAACATCAATTCTACATCGCAGTAACTTTAACCAAACGTGTCTCCTTTGTTTGTAAAGCACTTAATTTTATAATCGCGGTTTGTTAAAGTTCGCGTTTAAATCGCGTTTTTTTCGCCTTGATCCCAAGCAGTATATTTTAAAAAGCATTTATACATTATTTTAAGGTGTTTAGATGCATTATAATACAAACACTTATAACAGTTGAAATTACTAAAAATACCATCATAAGCACTCATAAAATTGAAATGTTTGAATAAACTAACATTTGTCATAATTTTTAAAAATTAAAAAAACTAAAAACTAAATAACTAAAAATTAATATTATAAATATATATATATAATATTAATTTTAAAAGAAAATAAATCATCAAACACAAATAGCTTATTTTATTAGAGTTTATTATATGAGAGTTTATGTAATAAGTATTTGTCGATAAACTATTTGTGTTTGGATCACATCTTCTAAAAGAAAGCATTTATGCATTATTTTAAGGTGTTTAGATGCATTCTTATCTGGCAACATAACGAGTTGAAATTCTTAAAAAACCATCATAGCATTTTATAAAATTGAAATGTTTGAATAAATAAGCATTTGTCATAATTTTTTAAAAATTTAAAAAACTAAAAACTAAATAAATAAAAATTAATAATATATATAAAATAAAGATTATTATATAAACATTTATCGTTTAAATATAATATTTAGTATAAAAATAGCTAATAAACTATTATCTCATTTTCACTTTTTGTTCCATATGCATCAAAGAGTTTATAAGAAATAAAATATTCTAGATTTTTAACTTGTTTAGGATATTTTATAAATTAGGCGTGATATCTGTGAACTTCGTAGTTATTTAAAGCTGTGAGGCGCAAAATCCTCTTAGGCGCTTGGTCACGTTTCATGAGCATGTTTTTTAAGTGATATAAATACATCTAATATAAATAAAAATTATATATAAGCTCAAATATTATATATAATTATTATCTAATAATAAAAATACAATAAAATAAATAACATCAAACATCCATGAGTGCTTCCCATCATCACAAATATTTCCAAAACAAAATAACAAACATCATTAGTGTTTCCCATCATCACAAAAATTTTAAGTTCAAATACAAAATAGACACTCATAAATCTACATCAAATTATAAATCAAGAAAATCATCATCAATATCATTTTTTCCATCATCAATAGAATCTTTTATATTTTTTAATTTTATTTTAAAAAATCTTTTCCTATTTTACATTTTTTTTTCAAAATTTTACCTATTTTTAAATAATTTCTTGGAATTTTTATAATTTTCATTATTTTTTACTTAATTTTTCAAAAATTTTCTATTTTCTACATAATTTTGTGGGATTTGTTTTCTATTTTTATTTTATTTTTCATAATTTTTTTCCTATTTTACATAATTTACCTATTTTCACATAATTTTTTGGAATTTCTTTTCTATTTTTACATAATTTGTTAAATTACTATTTTTTCATTAAAATTATCAATTTTCAAGCTTTCGTATAAGCTTTTTTTGATAAGCTTCTTTATGAAGCTTATTAAAATAAGCTAAAATTAGCTTATAGGGAGTCATAAGTTATTTTTAAAAAGTTAACCCCAAAACAACATAATTTTTATCGAAATGTATGTAAGAATATAATATCGAAATAAATTATAAATAAAGAACTCACTCTAATAACGCCTAAAACTTAAAAGGGACAAAAGTAAAAAATAATTGCAATAATAACCTGTTAAAAAAAATAACCCTTCTGTAAAAAAAGAACCCTAAAAATTAAAGGTGAGAAAAAAACCAAAGAAATTTTATTAATTGAGAAATCAAACCAAAACCAACTCAAAAATAGGTAAATCGAACCAATGTATATAATACATAATATTAGTTTAATTTTAGTATAATATATAATATTATTTTCTTATTATATGTATAATATGGCCTTTTGGGGCTTGAATACATGTTAGGGATTGATAAGAGTTGACTATGAAGCCGAGGTTATGCCATGCAGATTTTTTCTATAAGAGTGCCCTGAAGAAAGACATTATTCACACCTAGTTGACGAAGAGCCCATGAGAAACAACAAGACTGAGAACTATGCGAAAGGTGGTGAGTTAAACAACTAGATTGAAAGTGTCATGATAATCAATGTCAAGGCACTGGTGAAATCCCTTGGCCACAAAATGAGCTTTGTACCTAGCAACATAACCATTAAATTCTGAGTGGGATTTGGAGGGACCAATTCTCATGTTCCATTTCGAGCTAAAGCATCATATTTTGTTGACATGGCCTAACGTCATTTGTAATATTTGAGGAATTGGTTGATGGTGGTGGGTTGAGTTCAAGTGATTATAATTAGGCGGTTTAATTTTTGGATTTTGTTCTTGGAGTGGGAACAATGGTGTATGGTTTGGGTTGGTGGGGTATAGGATGCTAGAAAACATACTCGGAGTTTTTGGAAATGGGTGGGGGTTATTGGGGTTGAAGATGTAGGGTTTTGAGTGTTAGGGAACGAGTCTTGGGGGTTCACCGTGGCCTGAACCACTACCGACTAGGTTTTGGTAGGCTTGGAAGTTGGGTGGTGGTGGTGGTTGTGGTGAAAGGGGTTTTTGGATAGTGTTTAAGAGTAGCAGGGGCACTGTTGTAATGTCGGGAGCGTTGTCGAGAGGGACTAGAGGTTGTGTGTTTGGTGAAGAAGAGATTACATGTAGCCATGAGGTGGAAGTTTGATTAGTGCCCAAAAAGTGCAATTTTGAACCCTATATTAGATAGGTTTTGAGTGCTTTTTGTGCACTAATCATGTCATTAATGCCAATTGAAGTGTTCAAGTCTTTTTAGTATCACTTATGCCGTTTAGAGGTTATTTTTGGCTGTTTTGCAGGTTTTTGCGCACTATGGGAGTTCAATGTCTCGAGATGTATGAATCGTGAAGTTTGAACTGTTATGATATCGAAACCCGGCCCGAGAATCAATGAAAAACTGAAGGCAAAGTGAAGAAAAATTGATGCAGTTGAAGACAGGATGAAATGCGAGTGGAAATCAACAAAGCTGGAATTTTAAGCTAGAGTTGCGAAAATTTTAAGCTAGGATTAAAAATTTCGCAACCTTAGCGAAATTTACTCTTTCTGCAATTGCTAATTTTAAGCTAGACCAAACCCGATTTAAGCTAGGCAGCTGTTCTAGCCGAAATTTTGTATTCGCTACTCACTAAAATTTAAGCTAAAGCTAGCGAATTTATTTAACTAAGCCAGTACACGGCTTTGCGAATTTTTGTTTTTAAGCTATGAAGTCGATTTAGCTACCTAGCTAAGTGCCGACCTAAGCGGAATTTTACTAAGCGATCGTGCTTTTGTGTTTAATGCTAGCCAGGCTTCAGATTTTGATTGTATTACTCTCTTGTCCTTTAACTTAGCCAAATTTGTAGGTTTTTTGGTATTTTCATGTATTGAGGTGGCCTATATAAACCCCTCTCTTTTTGTAATAAATATATAGAGAATTTTGGGGGAGAGAAGGATTGGTAAGTTTTTATTTTTGTCTCGTTTTTTAGGTTTTGCTTTTCTCTCTTCTCTCTCCTCTTTCTCTTATTTTCTTGGCTGCCAAACACCCCTCTTGAGGATGACAACTCAAGAGATGCTTGGCTAAGCCTCCTTTCTTTGAAGAGGAAGGAAGCTAGCTTGGTGGTGGGGCATATGCATGTTGTCCTCTTGTATTAAAAGCCATAGGTACTGTGTTTATGACCGTGTACCAATTAGGGTTGAATAGCGTTGAGATGTTATTGATTTGGCCCGGCCGCTCCATGCTTTAGGATCTGATGCATACCAATGCTAGATGCCGCTACGTGGTTCTTTAGATGGATCTTTCACGAGCCTGCAGAATGACGTATTTAAATCTTTAGGGTTTCAAGCGTTAAAGGGGCCGTAGATGCATGCTACTTGTGTTGACTCAGGCGGGAGTTGATTTCAGGGTGAGGTTTGCTGATTAAACATAAGATCCGGTTATGCCTTGGACTATAGGTTGCATGTCATAGCAGAGGATAAACCGAGGACACTTTGTTTGCCTAACTTGCAAGTTAGTGACCTAAATCTTCAAGTTAACTTTTCACTTTATTTTTCGATTTTACAATTTCTCGATTTTCAACCTACTTCCACTGTTTTTAAACAAATCAAAGAGTCAAATAGAAAGCCTTACCTTCATGCACTTATGCAAATCATTTTAGGATAAGCCCATCCCGTGTTCGACCCTAGACCACTATACTGCGGTAGCTTGACTACAGCGATAGGAGAGGGCTAGTATAAATTTTGTTGATTGGGATCACCTGCGTGAAAGCACGAATCAAAGTTATGTTTGTTGGACAAGGAAGGTAAGAGTTAAGCAATGAGAAAGATAAATTGGACTCTATAAATTTGACATGATTGGAGGTGTAAATCTTCGAAGAGGATGTATCTAGAAAGAGATAGGTACTTTGGGTAAGAGAGTAGGCTAAGAAGACACAAGGAGAAGACTGTGAGAAGAGTTTATGAAGCGGAAGTAAGGATGAAATAATAAGGATAACACGAGTAACCAAGACATGAATAGTTAGGTGAAATGTCGAATAGTTGAAAGTAAGGTGAAAATTATGAAGTATTGGAGTGGAAAGATGATTGATGAGGTAGATTGCAATGAAGAAGGCATAATACCAATAGGACAAAGGCATGGACACATGGAAGAGAAAGGATAGATAAATTTCAACAATATGACATGATGACGCTCAGAATACCCATTGTATTTTGGGGTATGCGATGAAGAGATTAAATGAGTGAAGCCATGAGAAATAAGAAATTTAGACAATGGTGACAGTCACCACCCACCCCACTCAATTATCAAAGTATAGAGTGTCAATTTTCTATTTAAATAAATTGTAAAACCCTGGTAAATTTGAATTTTCCTAAAAAATGGTAAAACAATAAATTGTTGCTATAGTACAAGTTGCAAACCTGAAATTTTTATAGATGTCGGATGACGAAATAGATCTCACCATTGGATTAAATCTCACTTGAAATCTATATACCTAGGCAATTCATTGAATCCAAGGACATTAGAACCGCGTTTTGCAGAGTAGTAGGTGTTTGAAGTGGCCTTGAAATGGATTTTAAGGAAAAATTGCAGAAATTGGAAATCAATCAGTAAGGTTCGTTTTTAAAATAAAGTTGAACTTGAATGGGAATCAAAAACTCATTATTTTGGAGGTGGGAAACGGATAGGATGGAATTGGTGGACTTCTGTGTGAAGTAAACCTCATAAACAGTGAGGAGGTTCAGCAGAGTTTCAAAAAATCATCCACATTCTTTGTGGTTTTTCTTTCTTGATTCAGTGAGAGAGAGAGAGAGGGAAGAGGCATTCAAAAGCTTCTCTCTTGATCCTGGGTTCATGATATTAGATTGTTGAGGCCGAGAGTGAAGATTTATCTACTATCGAGGTTCTGCAGCGTGGAGTAAAAAATAAGGGGTTTCACTAAAGGTCCAAAGAAGGAGATTTCGGGAAATCAAAGATTTCAAGCTAGGTAGGCTTCCTACCCGTGCTACTACACTTCAAGAGGTAGGGATTCTTTCTACTCTGGTTTATTTCCACCATAAGGGGCTAATTTTAGGGAAAATGTGGTATAGAGGTCCTAAGGCCCTATTTGGCTAATTTAGGAAATGTTTAAAGCCGTTTTTATGGCTTATTTGTGGTCGATTTCATCTCGGTGTGTGAAGTGTCCATGACATGCTCAAAGCATGGTTTAAGGGTTATTTGGTTGAAATCCTTGCTCTTAGGGACTGTTTGACTATGTTAAAATGGCTTTAATGACTGTTTTGCAACCCGGTTGTGATCGGCTTTGTAAATTGTTTTGTGATTGTGTATAATATGTCCCAAAAAGTGTTTAGGGATTGTTTGAGATTAAAAAGAATAATCTGGGATGATAAGGGCATGTTTAGCCAGTTTTGAGCCCGGGTTAAGGGGTTGTTGGGCTGTTGTTATGGGCACCCTATATGCCACATTTTGCCTTGAGGATTACGTGTGTTGTTGCTTGATATGTGATAACATGCTTGTTGTTGGGGTTGATGAATGTTAATATATGTGTTATAATGTATTAACATTGTTATGAGTGAATAATTGGAAATTATATGTATGTGATATAATTGTCCATGATACATGGTAAAATGTATGGTTTAAAATTGTCCATATAACATTCATTACATATGTGGCATGACATTGACATGCAATGGTACACTACATTGCATATGCATTGGAACATCGCATTTCATGGGTGTGAGTGCATGGTTGAGATCAACACCACAATTGGTGATTGATGAGTGGGCTCGGTACCATTGGACGGGGTCGACAGTGCTTATTGTTGAATGAAATGGTAAAAACTGTATCGATTAATACTTGAAGAATTTGGAATACTCCCTCGAGTGAAAAGACCCGGGCCCGGATTCGGTTGCCTCCGCAGGTGAAGTCAAAGTGTTGGAAGGCGTGTGGAGCTACTTGGGTGAGACAGAAAAATTCCCTACCCACAAAAGAAACATGGTTTTGTAAATGAAGTATCATTAAAGGTTTAACATCAACACTGGTTTGTAAACAAATGATTTTAGTTTCGAAAGGATCATTGGATGTAATCCATCAGCGCAATGATTTTATCACATGGAGCGTAGCATTGTGTGGTAGGAGTTAGTAAATACCGGGCATGATGGGGAGTCGGTAGGAGCTTCGGTATGGTCTGCGTAGAGTGGGTCTAAATCTCATTTCATGGAATGACATGTAGAATTCCAACATAGGATTTCATAATCTTTCTTGGAATTGTTAATGTGAAAGTGGAAGGCGAACATTGCACGTACACTTAGGTGGGGAGTAGTGTAACACCCCGAAATACACCCTAGTTGTTTTTAAACATAATTAGGGTATATTATAAGTGCATTTTGAAATTTTTCGTAATTATTATTTTGCTAAGTAAGAAAATTTTGAAACTCGAAATTTGTACAAGATACAAGAGTAAAAGTGGAATTTGTCAAAATATGATAAAGAGTCATGAATAAGTGAGAGTATATTATAAATGATATAAGTTGTGGTGCAAATAGAAGGGAGTTTGAGGACGAAGTGTAATAAAGGAAAATTAAAGATCGAGGATAAGACGAGTTGGTCTCATTTTGGAGGAGGCTTCAACGTGAAGAAGAAGAGAGGAGAAGAGAAGAAGTAGAGGAAGAAGAAGAAGAAGAAGAAGAGGAAAGGTATGGATGACTATGATTTTGTATGGAATTGTGTGGAAAATATTTGTGTATGGATTGTTATGGTTTTGGATGGATATTAGTTTGTTCAATTTCTAGGGTTTAGTTAGGAACTCATCATAACCCTAGATTTGTTGAAAGTTGGGTTGGTAAAACCCTAGTTTGTATAAGATAGTGTGGAATCACTCCCATTTGGTATGGATTTGTATGGTTTCTTGGTTTTATGATGTATGATACCTATTTGGGTGTTAAAGTTAACTTCTTACAAGTATTTGAGTTTGGGTTTGGAAAAACCTAATTAATCTCTATGTTTGGTTTGGTTGGGGTTAGAACCATAGGAGTTGTTCGGTGATCTTTGGATTTATTTTGGGGTTTTTGTTGGATTTAGAAAAATGGACAGATTTAGTAAAATCTGGTCAGAATTTCAAGGTCTGTGCCGCGACAGGGATCCCGGCGCAGCGGCGTAGAGGGATCCAGCCAATGGGTCACGCTAAGGCATGGTAATGCCCTGCAGCGGCGTGGGCAGGAAGGGCTGGTCGAGCCTCGGGGTATGAGTCTTTATCTCCTGACGTGGCTACTATTCATAGAATGGAAATTTTGTGTTTTGTTTTGTTTTGTTTCTTGTGTACTCTGGGGACAATACATTGGTAATGAGGACCTGTAAGTGTATGAAAGGGTTCATACATGTTTACCACATCGCATGCAAATGCCTCACCGCCTCGGCAGACTTTAGGTTGGCAAGCTAGTACTTTATGATAAGATAATAAGTTCTTGAACACACATATAATTATAGGACTACCTAGGCCAGGATATTGAATGACCACGCGACACCTCTGTTACGTGGATACGTATAATTACTTGATTACTCGATTAGTCTGGCGACACTCTAGTAACCGGCACATTTAGTTCTTGATTACTCTCTAATTAGTGCAACGACACTCTCTGTCAGTGCCGGCACTCCTAAAACATGCTCACGACCTACCTGAATTTAAGATTGTACCTTGGTACTTATTGTGTGTTGTGTCTACTCATTTCTTATTGCGCAGTGCAGGTAGTCGACAGGTTATATGATAAGAGTCGAATAACGAATAAGAGTAAATGTGTATCGTTACGATCTGAATGTACTGCCACGCCACATGAACCTCTATCACAATCTCACTTCTGTAGTACCCTCACAGTACCTACGTACAAGTATAAGCTCTGTAGTACCTATGGATACCTCCGTACAAGTATAAGCTTTGTAACTCCTACGAGAGATTTGAATAAGTATAAGTCTATTATAAGTACAAGTATAAGTTAAGCATGTCCTCTACGAGAGATGCAGAAGACGAGTATAAGTCTGTATAAATGCAAATTATGTATATAAGTTTGTTATATGAATTCATGAAAAATTCTGAGTATAACTCACGTATGTACATTCTTTATTATATGCTTACTGTAAATAAGTATTAGTGTATGTGTATACGTATAAGTCATATGTTTCCCACTAAGCATTAAGCTTAGCAAGGGTTTTAATCCGTGTAGGTACAGAAGAGAACGTCCGCGATCTTTTGGATACTGCTGGGCTAGCACACTAGTAGGAGTCAATCACAGCAGGTTTTACGCTCTGATTATGTAAATGTAAATGTACAGTTTTTGGTATATGTATATGTCAGTAAGGACTCAGTTTGTATGTATTGACCTTTGTAAACACCACTACGGTGGTAGTTTTATTCTGTATCTTTGTATATGATAATTTGATCAGTTATAAGACTTGGGCCGCCCACTAATGTCTGAAAAAGCAAGTAAAGAGTCCCAATATAGTTTCGCCCCGCCGTCAGTGGGGCGTGGGGGTTGGGGGGTGTGAGCAAATGCTCTCTGACAAGGAATTACTATACTGAGCGTGACACACCTTATATGGGATAACATTTCAGGTGCGGGAAATGCGCCGGTGGGCAGCTCTCATTCGGGGCCACGATAGTAAAGAAAGCCAGCTTATGGCTTTGTGATTTTATAAAAATTTTAAAGCAAATCCATTTGGTATGTATCAATGTGTAAATGAGTGAAATTGAACTCATATGTATATTTTCATGTAAAATAGTGTAATTAAACTCAAAATGGACTTTCTTTTTACATGCGATTGTCTTTTAATGATAAGTAGGCTCTGCCTCCCACAGGTGAAGGTAAGGTTACTTGGGCGAGCCTAAGGTAGATCTTGAAAATTGATTACGCACCACAGCCAGGCAAGGTAGGCTTTGCCTAGGCCAAGCGATTCACCTAGCGGAAGAGTGGCCCTCGCAGGCGAAGTAAGCTTCAGCTTAGATTGAAACAATTCGTATAGGCAAGGTGGGCTTTACTGGCGAACTGAGGATGCTAGGACGGTTCTCTGCTCTCTCTCGTGAAGAAGACCTTACCTTGTTCTCTGTAGTGTTGAATATTGTGTAGGTTGGTTCTTGTGGTGGAACTCCCGTGCAAAGGGGACTCTGTCCGGTTTTGCAAGATTGTGGGTCCCTATAAATATGACACACCGATGTGGTACGGGTTACACGATATCCACATGATTTCCACGAGTTGATAGGTGATCAACGGACCCCCGGAGTTTGGGGTGTCACAGCTTGGTATCAGAGCATAGGTATGCGATTACCTAGGGCTTGATGGGCTTGGGTCTAAACCATTGCATTCATTGTGCATTTCATGTTTTGGTGCTTATACATGATTGTGTGTTGTGTGTTGTGTGAATAATATACATGGTAAAGTGTATATGGAAAAGAAAAACACTGGGGTTAAAACATAACATGGGGTTGAGAAAAGAGCGAGCAGGGATAGTTCGGGATATTGAGGTCTATTAGTGGTTTGCACATGCGCTACTAGTTAGACAAGGGGAGAAATCTCAAAGTTTAAGCTTGATCCCCATGATTGGGATATTGAATAAGACTCTATTGCTATCTGACGTATGTAGATGGCTAATCGAGGAAGAGGACGTTGAGGAGGTGGCGGAGCGGCAGCCCACTTTACCACCGACCTTTGACAGCGAGCATTCTTAAATTTATTAGTGCTCACATTTCTTCCATTAAACGTGGGTGTGTGTTATGGATACTACCTTTGCGAGGCTAGTGCAAGCTTTGTGGGTGAGGAAAGTGAGAGTAACCTCAAGGTTTAAGTAGCATCATCCTTTGACCTTTAAGGGAGGAGGGGACCCAATGGAAGCTAATCATTGGTTCCGATAAGTTGATAAGATCTTGGAGGCTATGGAGATCACCTTCGATTCCTCAAGGATAAGGTCAGCTGCATTCCTACTAGAGGGTGAATCCCAAGTGTGGTTGGATTGGGTCAAAGCCTCAAGGAACTTGGAGGTGATGACATGGGAAGAGTTTCATGAGCTCTTATTGGGCAAATATTTCTCGGCGTTTGCATGACATGCAAAGGCTCTGAAGTTCCTAGAACTAAAACAAGGAACGATGACAGTGCTAGAATACATGGCTAAGTTCACTGAATTAGCTCGTTTCACTAATGATTATATGGCCACGGATATGGCAAGGTGAGAAAGTTCGAGGATGGTCTGAAATTGTCCATCCGGGGTAAAATTGTGGGACTCCTGCAAGATATGGACTTGATGGTAAAGACAGCTATGGCCATTGAGAGAGTGGTGGACGATGCATGGAGCATCTGGGATGTGGGTGTTAAAGGTAAAAGGAAGGAGAGCCAACCTTATTTCTTTTGGCAGAAGAAGAAGTAAGAGGACCTTACGCTGCGGAGTTGCAGGGATAAGTGGTATTTATCGGGGCGAGGCCGGGGGCGATCATCCCGAATGGGAAGCGCGAGGCTCTTGCCCGGTAGAGGCGGGAGGACATGTTTCCATTGCCACGGCTGGACACATGAGGAGGGGATTGCCCCTGGCGGATGCGAGTTATGGGACACCACAGTCTAGTCATTAATGGGGCGTTCGCGGACTCAGTTTGTTCTCCTTACACACCATGGACGAGAACTAGTATCAATCCCGAGGCGCTGCACGAGGCCCCTATTGCTTCCTGTCGGGCGGGATGGGCCGGGGCATGGAGTCGAGGTAAGAAATTTAGGGCTCCTGTGCAGTTGGGGACCCGGGGCGTGTCTACGCCATTACACCTCAAGTGTTGTTTCTACTCTTTCGCTTATGAGCAAGTGTTGTTTGATTTTGGTGCATCTCATTCATTTGTTGATGTATCATGTGTGAAAGGTTTGGGCTTAGAGGTTGAAACCTTAGAAGAGCCATTACATGTGAGTTCTCCCCTAGGAACTAGGGTGAACGTTGATAAGATATGTTGGGATTGTGAGTTAGAGATCTCAGGGATTCTACTCACTATGGACCTTAGGGTCATGGACATGTTAGAGTTTGATGTCATCCTTGGGATGGACTAGTTGATGGCACACAGAGTCCTCATTGATTATTATCATAAGAGAGTTATTGCTTACACACAGAGGGTGTTTGCTTTATGTTTCAGGGGATGGCAGTGCTTTACCCCGAGTAGTGTCTTTGACTCTAGGTGGCATGGAGCGGTTGATGGGTTGGTTAGCCAGCCTTACCACGAGGGGACGAGGTGAGACGAAGTTCGGTCTACTTGACGGTTTGTGGTATAAGGATATTTTTAAGGTGAACCTCTTGAGATTACCTCCGTAGAAGGATGTAGACTTCACTATTGAGTTACACCTTGGTACATTGCTTATTTCTATGACTCCGCATAGAATGGCGCCTGCTGAGTTGTAGGAACTCAAAGTCCAATTACAAGAATTGTTGGACAAGGGTTTTATTAGACTGAGCACTTCACCTTAGGGTGCTCTAGTGCTGTTTTCCAAGAAGAAGGACAAGACCCTTCAGCTATGCATAGACTACAGGCATTTGAATAGGGTTACTATCAAGAATAGGTTAAAGCTGCTTGGGGATTGATGAGGCTTGTTGATGTTGAGAGGCGCGGGTTTGTTCCAGATAGATCTGCACCGGTTACCATCGGTTGAGGTTAGGGAGAAGCGGATATCACTAAGATGACATTAGGATGCGATATAAGGCATTATGAGTTCACGGTAATGTCTTTCAGATTGTGAATGCACTCACAAGCGTCACGCCGATTCCGTCAGGCCCGGTCGGCGGTCGAACCCGGTTGCAGGGTGCGAGACCATATATTGGTCAGCTTTCGGCGAAGAAGAGCTCGGCTGCGCCAAGAGGTTAGCTCGGCTAAGAGCTCATTTCTGTGCAAAGAAGGTCGACTCGGCGAGAGAGCTCGGCTCTGCGTAAAGAGGTCGACTCGGCGGAAGGCCGGCTCGACCCTGAAGGTCATCTCATCCGGCAAAGAGGTCAAAGCTCATCGGGAGAGCTGGCTCTCTGCCCCAGTCAGCTCATCGAGAGGAAGATCAGCTCTTGCCCCAAAGAGAGTTAAGCTCATCTAGGAGAGCTGTTTGCGCTTGAGTCGGCTGGCCGGAAGAGCTCCGGCCGCGACTCATCCTTCCAGACCGCCAGGAGTAAAGGCCGCTGCTTGGGCTGTAGAGGTCCAATTTTGGTGATTCAAAGCCTACATCAAGCTTACTGATGGGGCTACAATATACCAGAAGGAAACAAGGCCAATTTCCTTCTTACCAACAAAAATCAGTCTTAAAAGTTCGTACAATACATAGGATCGAAATGAAGCGACCTATGGTTCGGTCACAACAACATCCCTTCCAAGGCAAGACACATCCTTACCAAATTGTATTAAACATATAATCTGAGTTTAATTACAATTTATTTACATCACAAGTACAAAACTTTGACAACAGTTCAGTTTAAAACAAAAGCTGGGTTTTCTACCCAGAAATTTTACAAAAGAACACAATAAGCCATCTTAGATCTTCCTCTCAACTAAGACCTCATGAAGTGCCTTCTCTTGGTGTACCTCGATGCACACGAAAATATTTTTCCCCTAGAGGTGAGCCATGCCTAGTAGAGAAAATCTCCTACAAGGGCTACTCGGCCTAAGTGCACATGCAATGGCATAATCCACAAAAAAATCATTCACGCTCCATTCATATAAAATATGCATATCTCTATATGTAAATGCAGAGTCGCCATTATTTCTACCGTATGCTATTTTCCATGTATGAAAACTAGTTCAAAACAAAACTTTTGTTTTGAAACGATGAACAACTCTATTATCGGACAACCCTCTGAATGTTGCACTTGGACAACCCTGGGAATAGTAAACCGGACAACCTCCAGATCGAACCTTGGACCATCTTGAGAACCTTATTAGACAACCCTAGATAGAGTTCATTGGACAAACCTACGATATAATTTAACAGACCAGCCCTCGAGATCAACATTCTTTGAACCCTCTTGAATACCACATTTATTCATGCACTCACACCCGATTCACGCGATGACCCCGTGCACATGCAATGATAATGTCACTACATAATATCTCATGTTACATGCATGATGGAAACTACATGCAACACTCATAATACATGCTTCACACCAAGCATCACGTTAATATATAACAAGCATGCATATATTAACATCATTTTCTCACACAATCTGCATGTTATTCAAACAAGCAATAACACACAAAAACTGGATTTCAATCTCCAAACTCAAAAAACAGCATGCACGGTAGACAACCAAGATCATCCTACTCAAATCCCACTACAGTACAACAATCGGTTCAGGCTGATTAAGAAAACTACACAGAGACCCGAAACCGGTCCAACCCTGACAATAAAATTTTTTATCGAAATTATTCTTTAAACCCGGCCAGCTACTCGGGCTAGCAGTCGCCAGCCATTTCCTTGGCTCTTAAACAAGAACTAACCCGTAGGAGAGAGACCCACCTCTTGAAGTGTAGATCCGTTCATATTTGCAACTCCTGTTTGTTAATTAGAGAACTATTGGTTCTCTTTTCTTTCCGTTGTCTTTCTTCTTTCTTTTCTTTTTCTTTTTTTCTTTTCTTCTCCTCTTTTCTTTTTCCCTTTTTCTCTCCTCTTTCCACCGAACAAATTGCTTTAGGTGGAGAATACTTATCTAGGTGTAGAACACCTCTTCTTTCTCTCCTCATGACACGTAGCATCGCGGCATCGTTAAATTTTGAAACTTTCCCCTGCCACTATCCTCTTATGCGAGAATCGAAGTGTGACATGGCTTCCACTTAAGTGCCAAGTGTCCTCCTCCCGAGTGCCATATGGCATGCATCACTATCATTCGTCATTTGGATCTGAAAATGCGTGCAATTCGACCTTCTTGGAATTAAGCCAGAGGCTAACTATGTACCTAGATTTCGCGAGACGAACTCAACGGTATGACCCAAGTTGTCATCCGAGATCTAGAGAAATTCCCAGGTTTGCAACCCATGTCTATCATTTTACTTTATCCGGGGTCTCACATCAATAATACAATTTTCCATCATCGCCATTTTCCAATTCAAATCTCAATCTTTGATATTACAACAAACACTTTAAACATATATCAACATCCAATATTTTCCAAACTCTCTTCATTCGTTTCACATCAATATGCATATGCATGGATTGACATAACCACTCAAAACATTCATTCATGTTTAATCTCAACATTTCACATACTTGATTCTCCTTGCTCCCATATGGAAATATATTGTAGACCATAAATTTTCAAGTATAACTCTTACATTCTTTGAAATTCAAAATCAATCCATAAGGTCATTTACTAATATTCATTAATTCATAATAAATGAAATATATATCATAAACATATTCAATAAACTCCAACAATCTATATTTTTCTTATCAATTGTATCTTCCAAATCCCATATAAAAATTTCTCAAGTAATCCATATTTCATCGAGAACATAATCCAAACCACATTCCCATAAATTTTATTTATTTCCAAAGTATTAATTTTTCTAACATCACACAATCATATATATATTTTTTCTTCTTTTCACCTTTCCAAATGATTATAAAAATATTTACAATTACTAATTGGTATATCACAATATTATATCAAAGAATGTCATAGCACATTTTTCATCAATTTCACAAATACCTAAATATTTAAGTTACTATTTCTACTTAAAGGAATTCTCAATGCTTCCCAAAAGTTCCCTATGTTCCCAAGAATTACTTTTAAACATTTCAATACATTAAATCTCTTTATTTTCTCCATACACGATGTCTAAAATTCTCAATTAATCCATATTACCATTCATAATAAATTAAAATGATTAACATTAAAGAAAATTATCAACAATATTACCCATTCCAAATATCTGATCAAATCTCAAAAATCAACACAATCTTTCTCTCAAATTATAAAATGGCCAAAGCGTGATTATTAACAATCATATAAACAATCAATAAAAATCAAAACAACTCAATAAGTTATCCAATTGTGAGATTAAAAACCATTTATCAGCAGTGTGTACTTGAAACAAGAGCAGAACAATGAGATCATGAGATCAAATCTTTGGATTTGGAGCATACTGAATCCATAACAAAATATTGAAATATTTGAATATGAGTCTGAGGCTTTATGATCTTCTAGATCTACACTAGTTTTCTGTCTAGTATTTCTTTCTGACCACGGGAATCAGAAGAATTGAAAAACATAGTGTGATCTAGGGACCATGACCCCTATTTATAAACAATGTGCTGTTTTATGAACGATGCGTCGTTAAGTAAACAATGCGTATGCAATTTATGAATAGTCACGCGTATGTTCGTAATTTCTATTTTAACCCATCACAAAATAGAAATTACGCTTGTCTCTACATTAATGCCCACACTTTAATTAATCAAATTAAGGCCCCCAAAGCTTAAATTAATCACTTTAATTAGCCTAACATTTGATAGCCTAATTCACATTTATTTAAACATATAAACCATATATTTTGATTTCACTCAACAATCTCACTTGGGCTATATATGTAACTTTATAAACGTGAATTATACTTTATGAGCTCATGAGTTTTGCTATCAAAACTTTATATATTTTAACAATCTTGTCCATTAACCACACCAATATAGGAATCAATGATCACATATATCAATGCCACTAATGACAAAGATCAAGTGTGGATGTGTAGCATGGAAATTTCATGCAATGTGATCTTAACATGCCTATTTCCAACTGGTCCTCCTTAAACCTTAGTGAAGTCAAACCATGAAAATTAGTGAATGAAAGCTACGAAGATATTTATATGATAAATAACCTTAAATCCATAATATCCATAACAAATGTATCTATAAATAAAGCATCAAAAACACAAACTCCCACTAAAACAACATATCCACAGAAGAAAACCACACCGCATAACTGATGTGCTCATGAAAGACCTTAGGTGGTAATCATAGTGAGTGGATCGCGATCATGGGTTGCATACGTGTTTTTCTATATATGTTATAAGTCCCTCTAAAGCCTTTGCTTTGACAACTAGGAATTTGATGTCCTATCAATTTTGACTGTCCGGACTTTTATTTGTTGTTGGAATATAGTACTGTTGATTTATTGTCACCGACCACTTAAGTGGTCTTTCATTGCCATCAATCTGTGACCTGTATGTGAATTTGGCGATACTATTTCCTTGGTTGGATTACTCATGATACAAGCTACAAACTCGAAATTTGCCATGGTGGAAGAAACTCTGATAAGCATTAGCAGCTCTTCGAATATAACACCTCGACAAGTGAGTAGATATAGTGCAGTAGATTTACGTGCTATCTCGACACATCCAGTAATCGAGATCGAATATCTGATGATCTCTAATTGATCGAAGGCTTTTCGATAAGTGAGCATGTAGTCTTTGTTCTGTAAATTGCCTCATGACTCGCTTGGCTACTATCCAATGATCATTTCGAGTTGCTTAAGTATCTACGCTGACATGATAATGTACTGTCTATAGAACACGTACACTGCCAGGCATACATCGGACTTCTATTGGCGACTCATAAGGAATCACATTGCATCTCCTGAATCTCAGAGGTATTCTTGGGAGCATTGGCTGAGACTAAATTTGTCTCTACATAGCCCTAAAGTGTCACACAGTTTTGCAATCATGCATACGAGCCTTTTTAAGATTTTCTTAATGCTAAACTCTTTTGTGATAAACTAAGTATACCCCGAGAGCAATCCCGGTGTATCTGTATACCTAACAAAAGAAGCATCATCAAATCTTTCATCTCAAATTGCGATGCATGAAATCTCTTGTTCATACAGCTTATGCCTATATAGTTGGTGGTAAGCAATATGTCATCAACATATAAAACCAAGTAATTAATATGCCTATACACTTGAACTTATGGTATATACAATCATCAACCATATTCAACTCAAATCGGTTGAAATGATAAGCAGTCGAGCTTGTAATACCATTTGACGAGAAGCCTTCTTAAGCCCATAAGCCGTTTTAACTTGCAAACCATATTCTTTGTATATCCCAGAACCTGAAAATTTTACGGTTTGCACCGTGTAGAATGTTTCATCAATGTCTCAATTGAAATGCGGTCTTAACATCCATCGATGAAGCCGAGGTCAAAGTGTGCCATAAGTGCCATTATTGTCCTCAAGAGTCTTTTCGATGGCTCCAGAGAAAGGTCTCTTTATAATTGATGCCTTTTTTTTTGTGTATAACCTTTAAGCGATGAGCGAGCTTTGTATCTACTCCCGTCGCCTTCCGAATCCCTCTTGGTTTAAATATCATTTGCAGCCAATGGGTTTCACACCTTGAACAATGGGACAAGATCCCCAAGCGTCATTGTCCTTCATGGACTGTTCCTCATTCATGGCATCAATCCACTCTTGAGATTTAAAACTTTCCGGGCTTAGGAAGTTAGTTGGATCATCTTCCACGAAATCTTGATATCAAACTCATGTTATTGAAGAAATACAATGATCATCTACTTGCCTTCTCCTTTCTCCTAGTAGATCTCCTTAATGGCGTAGGTTTTGGAGGAGTGAGTTTAATTTCTTAAGACGGGAGGTTCTTTGGATATTGTTTTGATTTGGATGCCTTCTTAAACAATGTCGGGTATAGAGCACTGATCAATGTCAATACTTGTTTGTGGGAATATCAACATATTCCTCTTCCAAAAACAAAATCCACACATCATATCTCCCCGTCAAACTCTGTAAGACGAAATTCCAATTTTTTGGAAAAAGGGTGAAATATCTAATTTCGATCAAAAATCCGAAATTTATTCTCTAGATCTTGGATTGTAGAAGCAGTTAGCGTTAAATTGAGTCGTGAAATCTAGTGACCCGGGAGCGAGTTTCGGTCGAATTAAAGGGCAGTCAGGAATATTTGCAATTTACACCGGAGTGTCGTCGTCTAGTGACTTTAGGGACGAGATTTTTTATACGGAAGCCCGGAAAAATAGAAACGTGAGATTAGTTCATTTAAAATAATTGAACTAAAAAGAAATAAAATTTTTAGGACGAAGCAGGACCGAATGAGGTAATAGAAGTTATGTATGATATTAATAATAATAATAATAATAACAATATAATAATAATATTATAATAATAATAAAATAAAAAAATACTACCATACAAAAGTCAAAGGCAGACGATCGAGATGAGGCGTGAAGGAGAATGAGGAGGGAGAGAGAGAGATTTTAATTATTTTTCTCTCTTAGACTCTTTTTTGATCTCGAAAATCGGATAGTGGATTTAGTCAGAATTTGAAGAGCAAAAATTGAATCTCATGGTAGAGCTACATTGGACACCAAAAGTTTGGGTTTTGACAGAGCTTCGAGTGAGGTAGAGTTTTATCCTACTTGTTTTACCCCTTGTTTAAGTGTTTTTGTAATGCTTGTGTTGGTTTGAGGCCGTGAGGGGCCGTTTGATCGTCCCAATCTTGGAGACAAAGTGTGAAATTTTTAGAATTTTGGAGCCCATTTAGACCGATCGTGTTGTGTAGGGAGCTGTTTAGGGTGTTGTTTAATAATTTATAAATAAATTGTGTTTTGATTGTATAGATACATTAGAAGATAAAATTGCCAGTTCTGATTATATGAAATATAGGTGAGAGTATAAAATCGTGGAGATGAAATTTGTGGAACTCAAAGTAGGCTAATTTAGGTGTTGTTTGTCCAGTAGTTGAATTACATGTGGTGTGGTACAAATTTAGATGTTATAATTAATATATTAGTATATATTGTATAAATGGTTTGGAAATGACACCAATGCATTTCATATCTGGCTGGTAACCTAGAGAATTTGGGTGCTTAAGTGCATGACGTAGATTTACGAGAAAAACGAGGCGTAGGCTGCGAAGAATTTCCATGATGATTTTAAATTGGAGTTTGGAGATGGGCTAACGGATCATTCGGATGAGACCCATGACTATTTAGGAGAAGCTCACCAACCAATTTGCCTCGGAGGGTAGTCAGTATTTTACCGACCTTCGATAGTATATTTTGAGAACAACAAGTTTTGTTTGAAAATGATTGTTTTTTCTCATACATGGCAGGCAAGTGTGAGGGAGTCGGTGAGGACTGAGACAGCTGGAGCAGACATGAGCAGACAAGTGGGGATCCACCATGTTGCTTGAGTGTGTGTTTGTTTTGGAGCATTGCATGTAAAGTAACCCGTTTCAGGGTGATTCCTCTTTGGGCGATAGCTCACCACAATCGAGGAATATTTTTTTCGGGTACAAGGGCATTAGAGGCGTGTCTGGGGTCGATTTTGAAGAAAGAAAGTCGGGTTGTGGCTTTTGTTGATGTTTTGGATAATATGTATTAAATTTGTAAATTTTAATATGTATTTGTATTAAGAGAAATGTATAACTCTTAGACTATTGGAATATGGTTAGGATATTTATTTTGCCAGTGTTGGTTTATGGGCCCAAGAACCACCATTTTACTCGAATATCACGTCTCATTCGTCACAGGAGCGTATAAGATTTCACGTGAGATGGGTAGATCAACGGACCCGGGGTTTTGGGGCGTCTAAGCTCGACATCCTCAAAGATCAAGGCATTTCAGTCTCAAAAATTGATTTAGTAGTAGGATCATAGAATTTGTAACCATGGATCTTTGAGTATCAATAAAATGGCAACTAACTAGTTCATGAATCAATTTCTTTTCCTTATGGCTTTTGCAGGCCTTTGCTAGACATCCCCAAATGTGTCGCGCTTTAGACTAGGCTTCTTTCGGTCAAAGTTCATGAGGGTTTTTAAATTTGTTGCTTTAGTTGTACTCACATTAAGGATATATCTTTGCAGTCTTTAATGCTTTGAGTGATTTTGGCAGGGTCAGGATGACTACTCATGCCTTCTTTTATGTCAACATTATGTTTGTAACACCTTAACACCATTCATGCTTGGAGAACTTAGCATGGTGTAATGTGGGACGATACCGCACTCCTCTAGGAATTTAGAAAATGGTCCCTGACGTTGTTCACCTGAATTGTCATACTTACCATAGTATTCACCACCACGGTTATATCTAACGTTCTTTTGTTGAGTTGATTTTGCTTTAACTTTAAGCGATTGAACACTTCCGATGATTAGGCTTTTCATGAATGAGATAAAAGGTAGCCCTGCGTGAAAAATCGATCCCATAAGCGTGATCAAATGTTATTTGGCCATTTCCAGCAAGCAGGCGGAAATGCCTGAATATCTGTATGCCAGTTCACAAGACATCTATGCCAGATTGGCACAAAATCTCCTTGTGTTTGTTTATTTTCCCTTTGCTGGTGCAAATTTCTAAATCTGTATAATCAAGGAATCCCAAAATCCCATATGACACAAGCCTTTCAATTCCTTTTGAAGAGTGACCCTAATCTCTTATGCCATAATGATGAGAATTCTCATTAGTTAATTTTCTTTTAACACCTGGTATGAAGTACAAGTTTCATGATATGAATCAGATGTATGAAGCATATAAAGGTTATCTACATAAGATAAAGAACCAGTACCAACCAAATTTGAATTTTGAAAAAGACTAAATTTATTATTTCCAAAGAACAGATAACCAAATTTGTCAATCTGAAGCCAAACAAATTTTATCGAAAGAATGGTCTGACAAATATCTCATTCAAATCCAACTAAGTACGGACTTTAATAATAACCTAAATATCCAGTGCCTTAACCGACTTTATTTGCCGCCATACCACAAAGATGTCTTTCACCATCATTTGACTTTGACCTTCGGGGCATGCTGCATGGACCTGCTGATGTAGTGGTTGCACAGGAATCTATCCGTAAGGGTGTTTGATCTTTGAATTAAGTCAACCTAATCGTATTAGATTCAAAAGTGTACAACTGTTTGCATGCCAAGCATGATAGTTGGTACATTGCTTCTTCTTATGTCAGTAGCTCATGAAGAACAACCATCTTGACCCTTTTTCTTTATATTGTTTTTCTTTTGATATGGAACCTCTGCGGCTTCTTATCTCTTCCTTTCTTTTCTTACTTCAGCGCCTCTTCTTACGCACAATGTGAGATATTCAGTTCATTAAGAGACTCAAATCTCCTTTGGCGAGTTAGCTCACCTTAAGTGTGTTTGAATTATGTGGGAAGATATCGAACCAAATGCTAAGCAAATCCCCTCAGAGAAATCAAGTTTATGTGCTCTTAACTTTGGCAGGTGGAACATTTCATAATGTACTCCCCAATGTTCACATTACCATATCTCATTGAGATGAGATTTTCCAAAAAGGAATGTACTTGTTTGAGACTTTTCATTCTTGGAAAGTCTATTCTTAATTTCTTTTAGGAACTCTTTTGAATTTGTCTTTATACATTTGGATATTGTGCCATTGAATGTACGGAATATCTTAATGATCATCAAACACATGCGGTTGACACTCCTGCAATATCCCTCTTCACAGAGAGCTTTCAACGTTAGGAGTGCGGAGAAGAAACAGCAACGCCAAGGTCAGTTCATGACAGGAACATTTAGGTTCTCATGCCATGTCTTGAAGTTGTATAATTTAGCATAGAGACCAAATTAATGTTGACCTTAATGTTATAGCGACTAAATGTTGCGTCGACGATAAACAAGCAAAACAAACTCTATAGACTCGAAACCAAAAATGAAGAATTAAATAAAAACCAAACTATCTCGAGATATCGGATACTCTATTAATATTTTATCTTTGGATAAAAATATTAACTTGTTAAAGTGATATCTTGGTGTAATCAATCAAATGCGATAATGGAACAAATTGAATAATAAATCTTCCTTTGGAGCTGATTTATTATTAATGTAAAAATAAATAATTTATCAGCATTTCAACTACCATAGGTAGCCGCTCTGAATTATATTAAGTATTAATTTTCCTTTGGGCGATTAATATTCCCATAAATTACATGCATAATCAGTTGTTATATTTTGAAATAAAATTAATTTCACAAAGTGGTCACTTTGGTGACATGTTGTATTAATTAAACACCTATGTTGAATGTAAATTTTCGTAAATACAACATGCGTCATGTGTTTATATTTAAATGACCAACTTAAACAGCTAGTTGGCCTTGCCTTAATGTTTTTATTTATTTATTTATTTATTTTATCATGTACCTCTTTAGGGGTATCAATGCTCATTTGTGTTCTCCTTTTTCGGGGAGTTACATCCTTTGAACTAATAGGTCTTCCACACTTCATGCGTATTTTAGACTCATTTGCTAATTGTCAGTAGAGGACATTAATCGTCTTTGGGCATTCTGTAGGCATAAAGAAGAAAAAATATTTTAAACCATAAAAAGAAAAAAACTTTCTAACTTATTCTCAACGATTCAACAGCTCTGATACATGTGAATTAAAAATCATTATGTAGAAAACCATCATACAAACGGGAACATTCATATTAGATCATCAGAATCATCTAGAATTTGTGGAGCGTACTTTAGATACATAACAAATATTGAAATATTGAATCAGATGGATTTTTGATCTTGCATTTATACTAGTTTTATGTCTAATATTTCTCTCACGATAATGGAATGAAAAGAATTGAAAAACATAATGTGATCCCCGGGGACCATGACCACTTGTTATAAGCGATCGTGTTTGTTTATAAGCGATCCGCGTTTGTTAAGTAAACAATAGTGTCTCTTTATGAGCGATCGAATACATTGCGTAATTTCTTCCAACTCATCTGTGAAGTACGTTTGTTTCTTTTACGTGATACCACGCTGTAATGCTATTAATTAAGTTGAAACTTGTTAATTTACTTCATTCCTTTAACGCTGGTAGCCTATAATTCACATTTTATTTAATGCAGCCGACCCGTATATTTGATTTTACTCAACTGTGCTATTAAAGCGACATAATGACACCATGGATTAAAATGCTTAAGTTGGTCCCGTGCGACATGAAATCGGCTGGCGATGTCGATTGGGAAATGTGAAAGTGAACTATATCTGACGATATATCCCGGTAACCACCGATGATATTTAAATAATATGGAAGCATGAATCAATCGTGGAATGGCGCGGGTAGTGGTGAATTTAATGCCTGCGGTAGCGATATATAGATTGATCTTAACTGATATATAAAAAATCGCGGAAATATATCGGTGTTGATCAGCAATACGAGGACACGTGGAAGGCTGAGATTCTATGTAACACCCCAAATTATACTACGATTTATAACATGTTTAGGTATAATAAAAATAACAGATATATTTTCGAGGAATAAAATAAAGATAAAAACAAAAGTAGGAATATTATAAGTTAAATTAAAGTAATATTTGAAATGAATTATAAATATTATAAATGAGTTTACCAAATATTGCAGAGTTGGAGGGCAGTAAAATAAAAGAGGGAATAAGGTCCAGGCAAGGATAAGACCAAAAATATATCATTTTGAGTCTTGAAAGGGAGAGCAAAATCTGAGAATAAGAAGAAAGGAAGAAAGAAGAAGAAGAAAGAAGTTGCAGTACGGATACATGTGTTGAGTTGTATGGAATTACTAAATTTGAGTATTGGTATATGGAATTTGAGTATGGGTATGGATGTTTTGGTTATATGGAAACTATGGGAGTATGGAAGTCTGGTTTGGACTATAAAGTTTAGATACATGGTTAGAACCCTACATCTTGTGTATGGTTTGGGTTTGAGACTCCTAAACAATTTCTTGTAGGAGTTGAGTTAAGAAGAGCTTTAAGGCTCTAATATGTGTTTGAGAAGGTCACAGTTGCAAGTTGAACCCAGAAAATTCCCTATTGTCGACCATATGCAGTAGCCGGATCTTAGAACGGGTTTTTGGGTCAGAAATATAGGGAATTCAGAAGTAAGTCCTTCTGTGAAATTGTAGCCACATCAATGAACTTGATGTTAGGCTTTTGAATTTCTCAATTCGGACTCCTGTAGATCAAGTTATAGTCTTTTTATTTTGGAAGAGCAGTCAAATGGTGAGTGAACCGTCCAAGCGGTGGTAGTCAGTGGTGCCCGGCCGGTGAGTAGATCAACGGTGGTCGCCAACGGTGAATTATCGCGGTGGTAGATCAAGCGTTGTGGTCGTCAACGGTGGTCGTCCAACGTTAATTCGTCAAGCGAGTGATCGTCAAATGGTGAATTAGATCCAACGGTGGTCGTCGAGAAGCGATTATTCTTACCGTCCAAAGCCGTTAATTAAAATCAAGCGGTGAATGCGTCGGCTTGATGCAATTTCGTCGAAGCTCGTCGAGGTTATTCTTGGCGCGACCTCCAACTTTGGAAGGGTCTTATCTCTCAAAATCAGACTCGATTTGGTGTTCTTGGACTCTATGGAAAGCCCGTGAGTCAAGAATCCATCCATATTCCTGAGGAAGATATTAGATGTCGGGGAATAGAGGTGTTAGAGAGAACAAGTAAACTCAATTTTTTATTTCGTCAGTCAGTCGGTTGGTCGAGGCCCCGACTGCGCATGACCTCAACCCGGAGGTCATATCTCCTTCGTTTGAACTCCGATTTGAGTGTTCTTGGACTCTATGGAAAGCCCATTGAGTCAAGATCATCCATATACCTGAGGAAGATATTAGGTCTCAGACCAAGGTGTGGACCGAGCTCATCGCCGGTGCAGCTCAATCGATCCGATGACTGGAAGGCCCGACTCGCATGACCTCAACCCAGGAAGGTCATATCTAACCATTAAGACCGATTTGAGTGTTCTTGGATATGGAAAGCCATTGGTCAAGGTGCATCCATATGCCTAGGAGATATTGTTAGATGTCAGACGAGGTGTGGACCAGGCTGCATCGCCGGTGCAGCTCAAATGGTCAGTGACTCGTCAAGACTTCACTACGCGGCATGACCTCCCGACTTGGTCATATATCTCGCCGTCACGAACTCCGGTTGGGTGTTTCTTCGAGATATATGACCGTGATTAAAAGTCATCCATATGCCTGAGAAGATATTAGATGTCAGATCGGTGTCGGACCGAGCTCGTCACTTCAGTGCAGCTCGTGATCCGGAGTCAGCTCGTCGAGGCGGCTAGCATGACCTCGACTTTGAAGGTCATATGTATTGGCTGGAGTTCGAATTCTTGGACTCCAATGGAAAGCCCATTGAGTCAGAATTCATCAATAGATAGCATGATAAGATTAAGACCATATTAGTCTGGAAAGCATGAAACCGTGACTCTGTAGTAGCTATGATTATTCATATTATGATTCTCATTGCTTATAAGCATCTGGGAGTAAGCATAGTTGATTTATACACACAATGAGACATGAAAAATGCAAAGTTATGAATAAATGATTGTATATATATATATATATATGATTGCGAATGACAATAAGTATATTAGAGGTCTCAAGTCTCCTCTTTGAGCATAAAATACACGTTGATTGTCTGCTTGGGGGCACAGTAGAGGGATAGTGGGCATGCCTATTAGGGAAAAATAAGTCTACTGACATGCAAGTTCTGTCTCGAGAGCCCACGTTTGGGTCGATGACGTAGATCGTTTGGATCACGGTGTGGCCGAAAGTGTCACCACAACCTCAGGGCCCCTCATGGAGATAGTGCTATCTCGTCACAGGTGATGATATAAGGTATATTCTATCCACAGTGCCTTAAGACCCTCGCGGACCATTCATTTCATACGATGAATACTTCTCAAGACCCTCATGGACCATTTGTTTCATCTGATGAATCTGAGCCTTCGGGCCCTCACTTGGTTTCACATCCACTTCTAAGGTTTTATGTAGACATGAAACATAAGAAATAGCCATGAGTATATAAAGGAAATGTAAGAGAATATATAGAGAGAATACCAGAAGCATATGTATATGTGATGATAGTAATAAGATTACAGGAACAAATGTAAAAATACAAGATGATGAAAAGTATATGGATGATGATAAGAAATGATGGTTATAATCAAATATATATGAGAAATGATAGAATGTGCGCATATGTGTATATGCATTTGTATAGAAGTGTGGTGACCTTAATAGAGGTCGTCATGTGTAATGATAATTCCCACTAATGTACAAAGCTTATGCAGATTATTCAATAGTGTATGGAAGTCTGAAGAGGAGACGATACGGGCATCCACTTGTGATCAAAGGCACTGGTAATAATTTTGCTGGAAGACATACAAGTCCTATTTTTGTATATGAAAGTTTGTAAGCCAATGTAAAATATTATAGTGTTAAAACTGGCATATATGGGCTTGTATATATATTTTTATAATCATTTTACTCAGACATAATACAAATTAATTGTTTCTTGTTATATGAATATCTGATGTAAAGGTTATAAGTTTAAAAAAAAAAAAAGAAGTGACCCTCGCGGCATCACATCTTAGAGTTGGGGCGTCACATTCTATCCTTTTTGAAACCTCCATGACTACTTCGCGGGATTGCATGACTAGAATTGAATCCATGTTGACACAACAATCAAGATTCAATCTAGAGCTTTAGGTTCCAATGGTTAGATTTTTTATTTGACGGTGGATTTTGAATATTTGACTTGATCTAATGGCTGAAGTGATTTCCTACTTTAGCTGAATCAAGATCTAAGAATTAGTTTTAGTCAAAATCAAATCGATGGCCATATGGTTTGACCAAAATAGCTGGATTTGACTAAAAAATGTTATAATGCTTTTCAAAAATCGCTGATTTTTTAAATTAATAAATTCATCCATTCTTGTTGATCTCTCTAGACAATTCTTGATTTGTGTAAATCCTTGGAAAAATTTTTAATGGTATAGTATTGTCTTCAACAAGATATGATCTTTTCATCAAATGTTGTAACTAAATTACATTGATCTTCATTTTGGTTTGAAGACAAATTGCAATGTAATATCGATGTATATTTGATTATTGATGTAATTTTTACACTTTGAAATATTTGCAAGAATTTCAAAAATATTTTTAAAATTTTTTTGATATATCGATATTAAGTATAAATACCAACGATATATCTCTATATATCAAATTACTCTCTGTAAAATCCAAATCTTGATATCCATTGTGATGATATTTTCAGCATGATTAACTGCAAGTAAACAAGATTTAATGATTTATTTTCGAAAATCTAATAATGGAAGTTTTAGGGATAAACCACCCTACCTCAGATTTGCAAAATCTAACTGTAAATGGTTCGATTGGACACCGTAGAAACGTTCTCATCAAATAAACAAGCCCTCAAATTTTGGAGACAGTGAAGATGTTAGGTTCACTTGTAGTAAGCCTAACTTCCTTGAGGATTTTCCCTTTTTTCCTTCTCTCACTCACATCGGCCCTCCTTTTTAACCTTTATGTGTTTTCCCACTGCGACACTCCTTGTTTGTTTTTATATTATTTTATTATTTATTTTCCATTTTCTGGTCAAATAATATATGCTCAAATTTAATTCATTCACTCCCTGCTTCTTTCTTTTTTAACAATATTTCACATAAAATCAATTTTATTTATTTGTTCTGTGAAACCCTAAATCCCAGGGTCATATATATATATATATATATATATATATTTTCATACGCCTCAAATTTAGTATAAAACAACATTTTTTTGTACACAAATTATATAACATTGTGTATATTTTTTCTTAAAATACACAAATGCTTATAATATTTTACAAGAGTTTGATGTACAACTCTTTTACACTTTTAATGTAAATATATTAAAACTAGATTGTTCTAATATATTTTGCAAAATCTTCTCAAGGCCACATGGCTTTTTCGTACTCACGGTCTCGAGAGGACCGAATCTTCCCTGTGTACCACTGAAAGGTGGTCCCATGACGGGGTGAGCAACTCCCAATAAGTGCCTATGAAATTTGCCTAAACTTTAAGTCTGCGTCACAATCATAATATTCATAATTCACCCCATTCACATAAAATATACAAAATATCTATATGAATGTCATATCTGATCATACCCAGGAGTCTCATAGGCTCCGCCACATGCGTTTTTACCATATATAATCAAAATCATTCTAAAACAAAAGATTTTTGTTTTGGCTCTGCGTGAAAGGTTAGTTGGATGAACTCAAGTCGCAAATTTACACATTTTACAAAATGTTTTCATTTGGGCAGACGCTCAGATAATAATGTATAGACTACGCCGATATATTTTGCTTGGACGGACTTGATAAAATGTGGTGGACAACCTTCCTAGAAAAAGCGCTTATTCAAGCTATGCATGCATTCACACCATGTCGCGCAATGTCCCATTAAATGTATGGGGTGCATTTACAACTCTTTATGATATTTATTTATTTTCAATAACTATTAAATATGACAATTCTATTGCATGCTGTTCCATGAGAATTATGACATGCAAAAAGCGAATTTTCCATCTAGTTCTCACTGGAAAATACGGCATGCATTTACTTTACATATTTTCACATCAAAAGCGCATGTATCTAATATTGCATGCATGCCCATAATGACATTTCTCTCAAAGCGAATGTTATTTAAGCAAAGAACCCAACACATTACAAAACTAAGAGTTCTTTCGGTTCTAAGCGATAAACGTGGTACACAAAATCCGGCATCCATAATATTTTCCGGCGAGTTCAACCGGCGCAAAAATCCATTCTAGCATCAAAATGCCTAGAAAATGCTAAACAATTGCATTCAAACCTAACGACCATTCATTTACATGCAAGCATGCAAAAAAGTTCCATCTGCATGTTATCTAATGAAAATTTGACCGCCAGCTGAATTTTCCATCTGTTTCCTCACTAGAAAAATCGACATGCATTACTTCACATATCTTCACATCGAATTGCATGGTATCAATATTGCATGCATGCCTATATACTACTCTAAAAATTGCATGTTATTAAAGGCAGAACACAACACATGCTGGGTGGAAATTCTTTCAGATTTCTAAATAATACTTGTTACAAAAAAATCAAAGCATCCATAATATTTCTGGCGAGGTTCCTTTGCACGAAATCTCAGTTCGGCATCAAAACCACAGAAAATGTGATTTGCTTCAAGCTTGTTTTGAACCGACCCCATGTTGGGACTAGGCTCGATAGCCACATTGAATGGCCTAGACCAAGGAGTATCCTAATGGGAGAAATAACCTACCTTGTTGGGTGTATACGACACCTCATTCCTTTATTCTTCCTTTCTTTCATTTCTTACCTTTTTTTCTTCTTTTTTTCTTCTTTCTTTCTCTCTTTCTTTCTTCTATCTTGTCTACAGACTATCATTCATTCACCTAAGGCCCGAGTTGAACTTTGGTTTGAGTTAGGTGAACACCTAATCCGATCACATAAACATGTGACTATTGTGTGTCTTTCCATGCCTTAACTCAAATCCTCAGTGTTGCAGGGTTTGTTGGTGAGGACACTTAGCCTACCCATGTGCTGGTGTTCTCTCACCCATGTCTGCCAGCTTTGCATCCTCCCTATGCTGCGTGTGCCTGTAATTAGCCCCAGCACCGCCAAATCGTGAAAGTATGGATGTTTTGAATTCGATAGAGGCCAAATGTCATCTAGATTGTAGATACATTGACGGCGTGTTAAATAGAATGCAGAAGTCTGATTTATCGTTTGTATTCGGCGATGATAGTCATCAGTTTGCTTTTTGGTTTTTCTGATTTTCGCCAGGGGTTTATCACAGTAATTGCAAACCTTGTGGTTTCATGGCGATATCAGTTTGCAATCTCATGATTAGTTTTCTGGGGACACTTTACATGGGAAAGAGCAGAGTTACAAGACATGGTTGAGAAGAAACAGTTGGTCCTTTGGACCAAACCTGACAATAAGTATTCTTTAGGGACATTTGGGATTCCTCAAAAAGCTCCTCCTCAGATGACCTTCCTCATTTTAATTATGAGAGGAAAGGAATTTTTGTCAAATCCATCGATTTAGATTAACGTCTATGGTTTTGGAAAGAACAGGAATGCAAAGTATTGTTGAAAATTGTTTGGGGGTTTACATCAGTGGAGGTTCAAAGCGGCGTTGTGTGCTTTGAAGCTCTCAAAGTGGGAGGGATCTTGGCTGTGGTTTGAGATGGATCCAGGTATGGTCAGAGCCAGTTTGCCTCTGGAAGAGACAGAGACCCAATGGGGTGATAAGAGCCTGTCTGAGCTGAGCCAAGATACTGGTGCAGCAGGAGTGAGACCTGCCAAACATGAGAATGAAGCAGATTCTGGTTGAGAGATGGGGACCAGCAGTGTTTTTATGTTATATCTAGCTAGGCAAAGGCTACACATCTGGGTTTGAAAATTAGTTAAGGTATGTGGCACTTTGAGATTGATCAGATCAAAAATCTTGTGAACTCATTTCTGTAGCTCTAAACCTCTTCCAGGTTGTGGTCACCAGTGGTGATTAATGTTCCAGGTTTTGTTACCACTAATAGGACGATGTTGCTATTGAACCATAAGAAATAATTGAAGTGAAAATGGCAAACTGTACTGCATCTGATAGTACCGGGATAAGAACGGAATGAGATCTAAACTTTTCTTTTAAGGTTTTTAGCTGCCAGCTAGGTCCGTTTTAGCTCGTGTGTGCAAAGATTTCTCTTACCAGGATATTTAATATTAAACATGGAGATGGACAGCGCTAATGTCATTCACAAAGACAACGAAACACTGGCAGATTTGAAGCCTATCGCGCTTCTGTGGCATTATCTATAAGGCAAGGAATAAAATATAGTGATTCTTATGGATGTCTTGATCTCTTGATTTTATTGATATAAGCAAATATTAGTAGCTCCCGGTGGAATATTTTGTGAAAAATATTAGTGGCAAAAGTGCAAAATATTTTGAAATTCGTAGAAAATCTTAATAAGCGAATATCGCGACAACGAAAGCGATGTGATTATCAATTAAGAGATTCATACCATTAATAATTAAATGAAAGTAATGGTGTTGGCTCTATTGATATTTGAAGTGGAGGATCAGCGTTGAAATCAATATTAAATGTAAATCTTGAAATATCGTGGTAAATCAACGAGTGATCTCGGTGATCATTTTGGCGTTAAAATATCGATCAGGTAATTAAACAAAATCTTTTTGGAAATTCATTGAAATATTTTGTTAATTTATGAATATTAATGGCAATCTCTAACTATTGATATTATTGTTCTGTTTATGAAGTTGCGTTAATTTAAAAATGAGCAGATGTGGAACACCAAATGCATTATTAGTGAAGGGATCTATCTGGTGAAGGGATCCCATCTTGTTGAAGATTAATATTAGTATCAGATAACAAATATTGGATAATTATAAGAAAAATAGTTTGAGACTTAAATTAAACTTGGTGTATATGGATAAAATTGCAAAGTTGCGTATGATTTTGAAATTGTTTATTAAATTTTGGTCTAAAAGTAAATGATACAAATCTTCAAAATCTTTACTAAAGTGTTTTGGAAAATTGCCGTAATATTCTGGATAGATCTCCGAAAAATAACCATTTGTTCGAAATATCAGTGATTTTCTGAATTTTCTCCAGTTTTTGTATTGTTAGTATCAGTTCAGCGGTTTTAATTTGAGACTCATTAGTCTTGATATTGTGATATTTGATAAAGGCAGAATTTTGTTCCTGGCTCTCAAGGTGATCACTAAGGTTATAACAAATAATGTCATCTAACATCTCTCAGGGTAGAAACATACGATATTCATAGTGCGTTTTGAACTCTACATTATTTGAGAAAGAAGGACAGGGAAAACATGCTAGATCTATCTGAACTTGAAAGTTAAACATGACAGTGACTTGACAGATCAGTGAGTTATGTCTAAGGTAGTTGACTGCTTTGGTTTGTCATTTGGTCGCGGGGTAGCTTGTCTCAACGATACGCATCAGTAAATATATTAATGATGCATAGTAAAGTTGTTCATTACATTTGACGTACATATATCTTTTATCATTTATGGAAGACTTGAGTGCTCTCTTTAAAAAGAATTGGTGGGATAAGTCCGATCATAGGGTTTATCCATCGATATTGGGATGGTTGGGATTCAATGGCGTACAGCCTCATGTGCTGATGATGACCACAGAGATATTGCATCCTTTTCAGCTTTTTGTTTATTAATACAGAGATTCAGTTTCATTCATTTTCAAAATAGTCTATCAAGGTGCGTGCCAGGCATTCGACCAGTCAATCAGATTTTGGGAACTCAGCGACTGATTCAATACCATCTATTATGGTATGAGTGTGAACTGGTTCAGTCAGTGCGTTCTGAGTAAAATTGGAGTCAGTTCGATCAGTGATCATGTCAGAACTCAATGGTGCACAGATGGAAGACTTGTAGACTGGGCCGAAAAATTTTGGCAACTTCTGATCTGGTCTCTGAAGCTTTTAGGAGTCGAAATCTCATGTGGTAGTAGCCAGACACCAACAACAACTAGATTAATGAAGACAGTTAATAACTCCAGTTTCATAGAGGCGCCAATGCGCTGAAGAAACGAACGTTTTGTCTTATTCGAATATAAATTAAAAATCGGCTGGGGAATACAATCGAATTTTCCCAAACCTAGGTCGGCAGTCTCACTCTAGGCTAAATTTGACGTGTGCTTCACTTCCTGGTCGCCAGATGATGAGCATTTGGCCACGATATATTTAGCAGTTGTGGTACCGAGAAGCGAGTTGATATTGGAAGCAAAAACCAACAACGGCACATCACGCCAGCATTACAGCAGCCACATGGTGCGTAACGATAAACTACGCAACTGTGCGTGGGCTCCTGCTAATCGGTAATTTTGCCCATCGTGGAGACGTCGCTGTTTAAACCCCTACGAGTTGGCTGAAAATAATGTGAATACCTCTACTTCGAAACAAGGGAATAGGGTTGGTTTTGTATAGTTCAGGGGACAATTGGGAAGATGGTCATGACATGCACAGTCAACTTGTCATAGGAGCTTACTTGGCGAGAAAGGCAGGAGTGTTGAGCTTAGAGAAACTCTATCGTGGCTTCAGTGAAATGATAGAAATTTGCATCAGTCAGAAAAACTCTCTGTATTTCTCATGCATAATGATGAATAAATAATAAATTAATAAAGCATTAGTTTTTAAAAAATATGCATTAGATGAAACATAGTGTAAATATCAAAGTCACATACTGAAAAAATTAAAGAATATTTTATATATTGATTTTTCTTGGATTGGAAGATTTTTTTTTCTTTTCTGGAGAAGGGAAAGGTTTTGTTGTTTTGGTGCAGAAAGAGAGGGAGGCAGTGACTGATTTTTAGAGGGACATGGTTGATACATTAGAGGAAGGTGGTCTTTTTGGAGAAGAGGTGAGAACAAAGTAAGGCTACAGAGTTTTGGCCGAAGAAGCAGATAATTGCGAGAGAGAGGACTCAAGAGCTTTTAAGGTATAGTAATTCATTCTGATTATTAATTTATTTTTTTTGGTTGATATTCTGTTTTTGTCTGAAATTTATACACTATGCTTTTATTGTCATTAGATCGTGTTTGTTGATCGCTGTGTTTGCCTTGTATTCAAATTGTGTGTATATTTTTAAAATTTGAGATATGGGAGGTGTTGATTGATAGGGCCTCAAGTTCAATTAGAGAACCAAATCCAAAAGACCGGTATAATAGGTGGGAGACCTTTTTAAGCTTAAGTATCGCTCTACACTTTTATGTGGAACCGATGTAAGATCGTACCATTCCATACCCCTTGAGAAACCGGACATCTGTGAACGACATGCACTCTCGATGGCTCACACTTTGTGGTATTGACCGCACAGTGCCATTTGGGTAGCCCTTTCTGAGATAGTCATTTCTGCTATGACCCGACTCTTAATGAAAATCTGATATGGGCGCCGGTGCATTGGGCCGACCAGAAAATACAGCCTGATAGATGAGAGAACTAGCACCAAGTTTAAGTACCACTCTACACTTTTATGTTAAATCGATATGGGATCGTATCATTGATCCTCATGGATATGTTGATGGAGGAGTATGTTGCTCTGTTATTATGGAGTATCTGATTTGATAGGATCACAAATTAGTTTGTGAGGTCTTATGCCTTTACATTTATATATATATATATCATATACATATATATATATATATACTCTATATATAATTGTATGTATATAATAATGTAGTTTGTAGTTTGCCATCTTGTTGGGCAATGATAGAAGTCTTGGGGTGAGAGATAGGTGTGGCCTTTGAGCCCGGAGGTTCGTATACTCGAGATATCGTCTTGTGTGACAATCAGGGGTCAGGCCGTGTTTCGTCGCGCCTTCTGAAGCGAAGAATAGAAGACGGGCTTGATTTTAGTGTCTAAATGAGATGGAAACCAGTTTCGCCTCTGTTTGAGGCGAAAGAGTATTTTCAATCTATTTAGAAAACAGGAAAAAATTTCTGCCTCTAAAAGTGGCGCAATAGGTTCCCTCAAATTTTGACTAGAAAATGGGGCCGAGACACTTGTATCTAAATAGAGAGACCACGGAATGTTTTTCGTCTCTAATTTTAGAAGACGAGCTGTGACCTCGATCTCTATTCGAGATATATTTTTTTTATACTCCTTTGCTTCCTTCTCTACTTTATCTTTTTCCCCCTTTCTCCCCTTCCCACACCCTCGTCGCGAACTTGGGCCTCTCTGTTCAGTTATTGGGATGTTGCTCCCACTTCATGTGCCCACCTCTCATGGCCCCTTCCCTTTTCCACTTCCTCTTCCCTAGTCGCGTGCATCTCTTCACATGCTGACATGATCTTCCTTCCTCCGCGGCGTAAGTTCTGGCTTCCTCCCTCCCTGCATTACTGTGACCTTGAGGCGTGTATCACATGTCACAGTGTGTGAGATCTATGACTAGAGGTGAAAATTTTTCCATAAATTCTTTTTGTATATTTATGACCTGTGTTATATAATATTTTTAATAGTGTTAAGTTTATTTCGATGGTTGTTTTGATGTTGTTTTTATTCTATAAATTATATTATTTTGTAATGTTATTTGATTTATAATTTATATTTGATTAATTTGTAATGGTTATTTTCAATGTGATTTGTTAATTGATTATATTAAGCTAATCATAGTTAATAAACTGATTAATATACTTTGTTTAGTTTTAATATATATTGTTCAAGTAATTCAGTATGGGTTTAACATGTTTGGTTCATTCTAAATTGTGATTAATTCAAATTTGTTTATTCAAATTAATATTTAAATCAAATATCTGGTATGAAGAGTATGCTTAAACTACTGAGTTTCTTACTGTAATTAGGATATTTAATTAGTTTCATTTAGTTACTTTGGGTTTTGAGTTCTTTTTATTCTTGGGGCTTATACTTAGCTTTGGATTGTTGATTATGATATTAAATCAATATCATGTTTTCAGAAAATCAATGTCATTAATACGGTAAATTTAATTCATATACAATTTTTCAATTTTATTTTTATATTTTATTTTATTTTTGATTTTATATTTTAGTGTGTTTTCCATGTATATAAAATTTAGTTTAGTGATTAATTGAAGATCAAAGATAAGTTTACTTCTATTGATTTTATATTATAACATTAATTATTCATATAGAAAATATGGTTTCCAAAATTTTATAATTTTAATTAAATTATAATTTTATATATTTTTATGATAATTAAATGTTATTAGTTTATTAGGATTATAGTCAATCTTATTATTAATTATGTTAGTTAAATTTATTACATTGCTGTTCATATTATATATATATATATAAAATTCGAGTTTTGTTTTTAGATTGGGGCAAATAATCAGTTAGTGGGTTCAGACTATATAAATAAGGAACAGTTCGGGTGAGTGTATGCGGCTGCAGTTTGAATTGGTAGAAAGTTCAGATTGAGTTGACGAACGACCGATCTGACTCCAGTATATTTGTCATTTGGTTTTGACATTGACAGTGGTACGATGTTTGTAGTTTTATTTAACATGATCTCTTTATTAATATAATTAATTTTAATAGTGTAGTTAGATTTATTGATGTGATGATTAAAATTATTAGTTCCATGTAATTTTTAATATCGACGATATAAAATATGTTTCTTAATATTGTTTGTGTTTTCTATTTTTGTGTTTGGTTCTTGTATAAGTGCATAGTATGTACCGGTGCGTACTATGTTTGACCGATTTATTATTCATAACATTTTCACCAGGTTTGAAGGTTTTTTAAATTTTTACAGTAAATATAGTTTATGGTTCCGAATTTGTCTTAGTTATTCCTTATAAGAAGGTAATATATTAAAATTATTTTTTGTTGCTATTTACATTATTCACCCTGGCGCCGGTTAGTTTATTTGTTATCGTGTGGGAATAATACAGTAAACTACCAGTACTTCAAATCAGAAATAGTGTTGTCTAACAAAAATATATTTTAAAGTATTAAATTTTTGTAATATTGTTTTAATGAGATAATAATATAGATCAGATCATATTGTGGATTTAGGTGGTTGATATTTCTTAAGTGTTAAAGATTATAATCTATTTGTGGCAGAGATGGGACATTATAGAGACCTATTAAAATTTTCTAAATGTTTAGTTTTAATTTAAGAGTGATCATTATGCAAAACTGATTAGAGTTCAAAAGCTGCGAAATAGTGACTGAAGTTGTTCAAATAAAATCTTAATCTGTTGACGTGGTAGTGCCAACCGATATATGATTTTGCTAAGCGTTTAATAATATTGTTAATATGATAAAAGTTGGTTCTTATGAAGTTAACACCATATTGGTATAATGTTTAAATTTGAAGGAGTTGGCGCGGCGAATATGGCTCGGCTGCGCCCGTGGATGGTTTAAGTGCGAATCGTGAAGTTAAACTGAAGTGTTCATCTTGGCGGAGAGACATCTCCATATGTAAAGGGTTATTGTTTTGAATGGATTAAGGCGTGACCTTAAATTGGTAGTTGTTCGCGGCGAGGAAGTTGGAGCGGGTGTTTGGTGGATCAGTCGTTCTAGGGGGTAAGTGTTATGTGGTGACAGTGTTTGCGTCTGGAAAATCCGTATGTGAAGTGGTTTGGCGTAGGAAGTTCAATTCATTGATTTAGTGATGGAAGGAAGATTGACCAGATGCGATCATTGCCAAATTTGCCAAATCAATTAACCCGGGGAGTATGGCACCGGATGATATGACCTGGTCAGGATCATTCCACTGTTTTTATCTTAAATCAAAAGTCATATTGTTAAAAGTTGAACGTCTGTCATTAGTACAATCATACACGGATAATAATATGGTTATGGTTTATATTGAAAATTTATAAAGTCTTGGTTTTGTGGTTGAAAAGTGAGTTATTATAAATAGATCGTATGTTTTGAGGATAATGGAATTATCAGTTACCGTTACATATTGATGAAGTCAAACCGGCTGATTCAATAGAGCGAAAATTAGATACCATAAGGAAGCGGATGTATTTTCTTTGTTATCAGACTTGAGGTTATCATTTTGCGGATCTGTGACCATCACATGAGGTGCCTCTTGAACTTAAATAGACAGGATGAGATGAGAACCAAATCGTGAATCTTTGTTATGATATTTGTGACGTCTTTGGATTACATATAAAATGGTGAAATGAAGACGGGTTAAGCAGATGGATTATACCTTTTAAGCGGTGAACCAATAATATAGTGTATTAATCTTAATTAAGTGTAAATTTTTGGATGTTATGAAAGAGCACATGTTCTTGATGAATTATTCATCCGGATCTAGGATCAAGCGAATTGGAATCAAACTTTAATAATAATATCAAAGTTAGCCAGTTATGAGTGGTTGCTCCTTGATGATCATGACAATTCATTTGATAAGTGTTTTTGATTATGAATTATTAACGGATTTTCTTGCATATAACTATATTATTGGGACAGGTGCGTTTGAAAATTAAACATATATTATTAGAATGGATTAGTTGCATTTGTCAGCTATTAAGATTGTAAATATTAAGGTTGATAATCATGGAAAATTTATTCGATCACCATACTGACGCATCATGAATTCCTTAGAATAAGTTATCTTGCCATATCATGATCAAGAGGCGAGAATGTTTTCTTAAAGTTGAAATTAAGGGGTTGATAGTAACAGAAGATTCTTTGAAGAAGTCAATGTGCATTCAAATATTTGGTGGCAAACGTAGTATTTTTGGGATTCGTGACCAAGTCAAAATAATAGGACATAATTTGGACGTGATGCACTAAAAACTTTTGATAATCTTTATTTTAATCAAATCTTGATATTGAGAGGAGGCAAAGATAATGCAAATCACGGCGATTTGCAATTATCTTTGGCAAAGAAAGCTTGATTGGATAAGGATTCTACCTTAACAGTAATATTGGCTTATTGTTATTTTGATTCAAAAAGACAAAAAAATTATTATGCGTTGTTGAAAAATATGAATTCCAGATGGATGTATGTTCAAACTTAGTGAGGTGTGTTGATATGAGAAAATTCAGATTTGGACAAACCATTGATTGCAGCGTTTTCATGCAAAAAGTGTCGCGATGCTTCTGTGAATTATTTTTTATTAAGTTTTGAACAAATATTTGAGTTAAATATTTTTAAAAGCGAAGCTTCCTCTACAGATAACAATGAACGTGTGGAAAACTAGAGGAAAATTTGAGTAAATATTTACAATTGGAATATTTCCATGAGCTTTTTTTGACATTATGGAACATTTAAAATTATTCTTTGCAGAATAAAGCGCAGCGGGACAGTTCAGTGTATAGATGGATTATGTCGTTAGAGGTAAATTCAGTTAAATATATATATATATATGTATATATATATATATCTCTATATATATATATATATATATATACCATCTCTCTCTCTATATATATAGATAGATAGTTTCACAATTTGGTAACAAGGCATGTAATGCTGATTAACAGTTTCATATGAATCATCTACATCATCGTTTGAGAAAAAGTCAAAAATGAAACAGATTGGGTTCTATGCAATGCGTACTTGGTTGAAGTAGTAGTTTGTTCTATTATTTGGCGCGTGTTATCATGGCCAAGAAGAATTTACCATGCATGGCCCGTTGTTGGCGAATAATTTTGTGAAGAAATTGCGGATATTCGTATCAGTTGATCATGGGTCTGACTAGAAGAATGCTTACGGATTATCGGACTGATCTTTTACCGTGCGTTCTATAGTGCGATTGTGAAGAAATTCAACCATTTTATTACCGTAAGCGTGATTTATCATTTGAAGTTGCTGTTTGTTGTGCGACTAAATGGATCATGCCATTACTCTTTGTGGTTGATCAGTCTGCCACGCTGAGATGTTCTGGGAGCTTATGCCACATATAAGCATAGGTATTAATAAGAAGTGAAACCGCGCCTTCCGCTGGTTGAACATCTGTAGTTTGATTAATTCGTACATTCATCGTTTTTATGTAAATGGATTAATAACGTTAACATTTTTTGTTCAGCGACGTCACAAAATTCGGTGAAAGTAATTTTATCTTTGGCGTTGCTAAAGGATGCTGTCTTATAAAATCTTACAGGTTTATTTATCAAACGGCCCAGAATATAATACCTGATATGACAACAATGGTAACTTCGCAGTGGGTTTGCATTAAGAATTGAATTGATAGTTATTATGGTAAAATTACGAGAAATCTTGAAGTGATATTTAGCACGCGATAAAACGTGTATATTAGAGTGCGAGTGGTTTTGATCCGACACGATGCAGATAAAGTCATTGCCCCTCGACTTAGTGAAATCAATAAAAGGAAGACTTTCAGTTTGAGACCTTTTGTTGGCCATGCGAAGCACTCATGTGTATTACCTTCCTTTTCACCTTTAGCATGGCGTCAATGATTGGTTGTGATTTGTAAGAGTAAAACCAGAACTATATTTGAAATGGCGCGAGTAGGAACAAGCGAATTGGCAGGCCTTTCGGAAGAGTGGAGGGTGTGAAATAAATGAAAACTTGCCATACGGGGATAATGAACCTTTGAATAATATGAACAAAATAATTTGTTGACGTTGGATATGATAGAATCCAAATCTACATCTGAATTGGAAAGCGGAATTTGATTCTAATTGCCAGAAAAATGAAAATTGTGATAATAATCTTTGATGATAAGCGAATAATTGTTTGCCCATGTGAGTAAAGCATAATTCTAATATCATTAGTTATTTATGTTTCAATTAACTTATATAATTTAACATTTGCATATTAGTGAGATAATCATGTATGTAATAATTTAATGTCTAATTATGATTGTTAATATTTTCAAGTCAAAACATGAATAATAGAATGGAGCGGGATCAATGCAACCTCAGAAGGGCTTGGGGATAAACCGTCTATATCTCAGGTGAACGTTGAGGGGATGGATCATCTCTGCGTATTTTCCTCCAGTAGTAGGCATGGCATCTTCATGCTTGGGTTGTCATACCATATCCCCTCAACCTGCAGCGATCTAGACGCCTAGTTCGAGAATCGTGCGAACCATGGCAAATCTTATTGAAGGTCCATTGCACAGTTCGGTTGGCGTTAATAGTGGTCTCTAATGTGTCATTCTTGGAAAAGCAGTGATTATAATTTTTAACATACTATACCCAGGTATCAAATACCTGATTATTTTAGTTCTCTTCAGTTTATCCTGCAGTGCGTGTCACTTCAATGGTAGTGCGATCGAGAGAATTGAATTTAATGAATCGTATTTGTGGAAAAAATATCGAAACAGATGTTCTACTTCGAGAGTTTCAATTAAATAACTTATTTTAAATATTTTCTTTTATATGTTTAATTACTATATAATCTAATTATATAGTAATATTAGGAATATATATATTAATAATTCAAATCAGTTTTGTTGTTAAATCATAAGAAATCTTTTGTGAATTTCTTCACCGATCACCTCGTGTTACGGCGTTTGGGAGAAAGCGAGCGTATTCGTTGCAGGATTTTCTTAATAAAATTTTACTTACCTTGGTGAGCGTAAGATATATAAGTGAGACATTTAGGCAAAGCGGATCACGATCTTGGTCATCATGAAGTGATTTACCATCAGCCGTCGGAATTAAGGTATTAATAGGAAGGGGAGGACGAAGGGGTTAATTTCCATACACAGACATTGTCCCATCGAGAGCATCTTGTGGGACTTACGCAAGTTCTCACATATCTATCTTTGCCAAATGATACTGCTTGAGTCATATTGCATTAGCTTGTTCTGCATATGAACAATTTGTTGGAATGGTTGGCTCTTGATAATAAATCCATAACGTTTGATTGAATGAAGGATGGGGCGATAGAATTTGAAAGGAGTTTGAAATATGGATTTTAATGGGTGATAATATAAATGTAAATGTATTTTCTTGATGTTTTGAAACGAGGAGGTTTGTTAAATATAGGGGGAATTCTTTAGAATTTTTTAAATTATGGATAAGCTTTAGTAGTGTTAGGACTATATTTATAGCTACGTTGAAGATTCAAAATAACAATACATATCTACATGTATTCTTGTTATTAGGAGTCTTCTATGGGCTGCGTCACCTTATCCTCATGGCGGTTGTTTTTGCGCTCATGGAATCATGACAGTGTGACATTAGTCGGCGTCGTGTAAGCTGAAATTCATATGCCTAATTTCAAAACTTAATATTCATTTCTTTTTAACCTCTTAGTTTCATTTTACTATATGTACATATGTTGATTAATTTCCATACGGGAGGCGAGTAGTAGAGAGTCTTGAGTCCCGGATGAGCAGCGATAATGTTGATCATGCTGTAATATTATGAAATTTATTAAGCGGTAGGGATCGCAGTGAATAAGGTCTTTGGTTTGGGCTCCCTACGAATGTTGTTGATAGCATCGCGTCATATACTCCTCGGCTACGGCTATAGTAAAGGCTTCTGTGACCACCAATGAGGTCATTGAGCTCTGGTATCATTGTGTACTAATGGGCCGTGTCGATAAGCAGGACTTCATTAGTAAGTAATTACTGCTAACTTATAAGCTGCAGGCATCTATTGATCGTCGCGAATTCTCCTCCGTCTTAATTTATTATTTTTAGAATTATTATCTTTTTTATTTGTAATCTCACTTTACTTTATATATTAATACATTATATAATCTGATATTTTCATATTTATTTATTGTTTTTATTGATTTTTTCATTATATAAATTAAGAATAATTAAAATTTAATATTATTTATTTTTAATATATTTAAAAAATTCGATAAATTAGAATAAAATTTATTATATAAAATTAATGAAAATTTAAATTTAATATTATTTATTTTAAAATAGAGACGGAATAATTCATTTAAAATTACACATTTTATAGAAGACGGAAGGGACGATTTTGAATTCTCCTATAAAAATAGAGACGGAACTAGGAATTAAATCTACGACACAAGGCGGAAGCTGATTCGTCCTACAAATAGAAGACGGAATAAATTATTCGATCTACAAAATGAGGCCGAAGCGTTTTGGTATCTAATTTTTTGGGAAATGAAGGCTAAAATAGAGACGGAGAATTTCCGTCTCTATTTTCAATTAGAGCAGGTCCGTCTCTATTTCGTCTATTTCTCATATTTCATGTAGTGGCGAATATTCCATTGATCGTGACTGCGTATATTTTTCTTACAAATATACAAATTCTTATAATATTTTACAGAGTTTGATGTCTGACTCCTTTACACGCTAATGATCGAAATATATTAAAACTAAGTTGTTCAATATATTTTTCAAAAATGCCTCTCAAGGCACAATCGGCCTTCTTAGGCTGCTCACGGCAGGAAGGCGCCTTATTCTATCGTGCACAGAAGAAAGAGTCGTTTCTGACCTTGAAGTGAAACAAAGCCTAATAGATATATCTCTACTGAAACCTCTCCGGCGAAACAACATCGATGCTGTATACAATCCCGTCACATGCATTCCAAGTACTGTCTTTCTCTTTGTACGAATGTCTACATATCATGAATGCGTATGACCCTCATGACTCAAATCCTGCGAGTCTCCATTGACTCCCTCACCACCATATCCCAGTTGCAGAAAACCATCAAGACGTCATACGACCTAGTTCAAACAAAAACTTTGTTTTGTAATTTTAGACACATTGGATACCCCGATGCCCTACTTATTTCATGCAATCTTGTGTGTTAGTATATGCTGGGCTGGTTTCAGGGTTCTCAGCATGGGGCGCTACAACCATCTAACTTGTATTTTTCACGGGCTTTCACAGAAGCGGTTTCATAATGGAAAAACGCCTTGAGGTTTTCACCCAGGGGATATACATCTGCCTTATGTTCACCTTTATTTTTCATGCCATGCAATCATGAGCCTCCAATTTGGACGTTGTCCCATTTGGAAACTCCTGCACCAGACACGAACACGGTGTCGATTAACTATGCTTCCACGACATACATCGAACACCCGACCGGTGTCGATTTACCATGTCCTCGCGACATACATCGAACACTAAACATAGTGTCGATTTACCATGGTCGAACACGAACCGGTGACCCGACCATGCGCACACTAACACAGGCTCGGCCCGTGATGTCCCATGCGCCAATGCAATAAAATGTCATTATGCCGTTCCGTATGCCTGCTTATGCGCTTCGTGTCACATACGGCCGCTATCTTTACACTACATGTCGAAGTGTCATGGATGAATTATATTTAATACATATAATCTTCATTTTTATCACACATATATCCACATAATTTCACGCCATTCGACATGTTCAATTTCTGGGAATAACACACATTAGCCATTCAGGCGTAAGTGGCCATAGCAGCCTCGAAAATAATCCCGGACTTAATTAAAAAGTCCGACTTTTATTAATATCACACGAAACATCCAGCATGAAATTCTGCTTTCGGTAGTATCACATTGAAGCATTTCGATTACAAGTGGTTCCAAAGCGAAGGAAGTTCCGAAACCATAGGATGACCGACTATCAGCCCAATAGTGACTAGACTGATGGTCAGCCCATGTTTTGGATAGGCGCTGTCTGTCGAATTCTGGGGCTCGCGAGCTTTTCGTAGAGTCTAGAGCGTCGCAGGTGGGTTAGGAACAAAGAAGTTATGAGTGAAATGCGAGTTGGCGACGATTTGCAAGGGTATGCGGAAGTGCGGGGCGCATACTCAGATTGCCGTTTCTTCAGGGATTTTGCTAGATCTACAAGACAGTGTTCGGTCAAAGGAAACCGTGAAGTAGATCTTTGAGAGTCACACAACAACAACGACCACACGCGTCTTAAATTTGCCTTGAAATGGAGAGAAACCATTGAAGCCAGTGTCACGTGGCCCCCCAGGCTTCGTCGCTGGGAGTAGGAAACCTGCCTCGCGGGTTAGGGTCCTTTTCCATCCGGTTCTGCTCCTTGCACGACGTTGGTTCTAGTTCCCCTCCTCCTTTCCTTTCTTCCTTCTTTCCTTTCTATTTCTTCTTCCTGCTTTCTTTCTTTCTTCTTTCTCTCCTTATTTTCCCATTTCTTCTTCTTGCATACAGGCTGAATTGGGCGTCCATATATATGGCAATCATGACCATTTTGCCTCCGCATAGCATGCATGTGGCATGCTGTATGGCCATATCACTTCAAAGCCGAGACACAAATCCCTCATCTGAGAATGTTTTGGCTCGCCATGTATGTATGTCTCTCATGCCATGGCTCGTTGCCACGTGTCCACATGGCATGTGTCCTCATGCCATGTGTCACTGACTATTCATAACGATAAGGCTAGATAGTACGGTCGGTAGAGTCTTGAATTTGTGAGGGCAGTTCAGCTGGTGAAATCCATTTAAATCGTCAGGAATCTGAAAAATCCCATCTTTTCCTCAGAACTATTCCGGTAATTACTGTTTCATTTTTCTGTGAAAATTTAAATTAAAATTTTCTATGGGTTTACTCTCCCCATTCGATGAACCCCGTCCAAAATTCCCAAGTGGTAATCATATACAATCTTTATTATGTGTAGGTAATAACTCGTTCGATCGCAATTTATAATGACCAAACCGTGTCGTCAATCGAGTTCTTAGAGATGACATCAACCACCGGACTTCAATCCCATGATCGCCGGTCCACCGTGAGTAGATGCTAGAGATCTCTAATTCACAATTGAAGCGTATCCAGTCAAGCCCTCACCTAGTTCTAAGGGAGAATTCTAAAAATGGATTTTCAGGAGGACTCAACCTCCAGAGACTCGAATCCCCATCACGAATCTGACAATAATGAATATGATACATCAGATTTTAAATACTCTTGTCGACAAGTCTGAGTAAAGCGTACCATATCGGTTGGTCTGCATGCTTAACTGTATTATAACAGCGTAGACACACCCACCCAGGTCCACGAAGTCTAGACTTGTGAGCCATTTGTCCACGGCCTTGACTATACTCACAGCTCCTCACGCTGTTTTATGCTGCAGAAGAAGTCTTGTGTAAGCCATTCTGCGATTAAACGAGTTCGACCCATCTTAGGGTGGTGGTACCCGAATAGTGCTGCAGGCCTGCATCGGGTTTAAATAACTTTTGTGCTAATGAAGCTTCAACTCTTCCAATTGATACATTGCGGGGTCCACGGCACACTACGATCATTTGTAGCTATTTTTCGCAGTAGTTTTGCGGGTCAAATGCCTCATTATCTTCAGTAAGATTCAAACGCATGATGAACCAGAAGATTTGAAGATGCGCGATCGAACCAGAATTTGGGCAAAAAATGCTGAGAGAGCTTAGTGGAAATTTTGCAGATTTGCGGAATTGTAACTGAAATTTAATCTTCAACTCCACACTTCTTCTTGGTGCTTTTGACCGCCTTTGTAGTTTTATACAAGTTTGCCTTGATGTAATTTTGGTTCATTGCACGCCAATTTCCTTATCTTGAAACACCTATATAAGCTCGATCTTGCTTATAAATCAATCAACTCCTGTAATCAGTGAACAAATGAAATTTGTACGGCTTCTCTCCCTAAATTTGGTTGGTTATATGCTCTCATTCTCCTCCATTTTCTTGCATTTTTTTGGTAGCCAAACACCCCTTGATGATGACAAATCAAGGGATGCTTGGCTAAAACCCCCTCATCCTTGAAGGGAAGGCCCTTTAGGTGTTAGTTTGAGAGGCCCAAATTGCATGTTCTCATGCTTTTCATGTTTTGTATTTAAGGGTATTTGTGTTCACCTTCTCACATAGTTAAATGCTCTCCCTAACGTGTATTCAAAATCTGGGGTTTAGTTGATGCTTATCATTAGATCCACTGATGCCCAGATAGTTGTCTTCTATTAGTTACTGAAGAGTAGGTTTAGGAGGTGTGTTCTCACCGTTTGGGAGCATTTATGCTCATTAAATTCCTTATTATTAGAGGAAAACTTATAGGGTTTAGGTTTTATAGCTAAATGAAGATCCGGTTCGGGAAATGACTATATGTCATGCTCCCCAACGCGAGGAAAAAGTCCCGAGGACATGTCGGTTAACTTAGAACCATAAGCCCAGTGGCCCGAGACTTCAAGGAATTCTCTCTAAATCCTTTACTTCAAGGTCCAAGCCAACCATTCACCCACATTGTTTTCACAAACCCTTAAAAAATCCAACGAGAAAACACCATTTCAATACACCTAAACTCTCCCTACCGAAGAAACCCATCCCCGTGTTCGAATCTCTCTCTAGAGCCACTATAACAAGTAGCAGCTTTAGCTACGCCGCAGGAATCCTAGGATATAAATTTTTGTTGATTCTGAACACCTACTTGGCATAAACGAATCAAATGGCGCCGTTGTCGGGGATGGTGCCCTAGTGAGAAAGAGAAGCTATGAACTTGTGATTCACATCACAAGTATTGGTGAATTCTCATTTCTTTTTTATTTAACCAATTTTTCCCCACTTGCAGTTCACTGCAGGGGAGTTTGAAAATTTTACTGTGCAGACTGTTGTCCCCTGTTTTGATTTTAGCTAACTTCAACTCGTAGCCTTTGTTCGTTGGTTTCGTTTGTCAGTGGTGTTCATAAAGCAGCCTATGCAAAGGGGGACGTAAAACACTACAGAAGATTGGAAAGGCTAAGTGTCTGGGCTTGAACACGTGTGTGAAATCGCTTACACACCAACCGGATTCGAGAGATCCCACCGAAGAGCAAGAGCTAACAAGGGGCTCCACAGGGAGCCCAATGCCTACATGTCAATGAGGGATCACATACACCCACCAAGGGTGAGTGCACCTCATACACCCTATGTCGAGGATGTGGGTGTGCTGAGGCCTTATTTGGTTCCCCTTCTCCCAACTTTTCATGGTATGGAAAATGAAAATCTATACACACACATCCGGGATTTTGAGGAAGTTTGCACGACTTTCAAGGAGGGAGCATTCGGAGCATGACTCGCTGCTGAAAGCCTTCCCTTTGACCCTCAAAGATAAAGCCAAAATTTGGCTTAATTCACTAAGACCAAGGGCCATTAGGAACTGGGCAGAGTTGCAGGCAGAATTTTTGAAGAAGCTCTTTAGTGCACACAAGACCAACAATTTGAAGAGGCAAATCTACACCTTTGCACCTCATGACAATGAGAAATTTTATCAGTGCTAGGAAAGGTATCTTGAAACCATCAATGCATGCCCACACCATGGCTTCAATACATGGATGTTGGTCAACCATTTTTATGATGGAATGTCCCCTTCCATGAAACAACTCTTGGAGACCATGTGTGGAGGGACTCAAAAATCCGCATTTAAGCCATGGATTTCCTCTTAACTATGTCAGCGAGACTCCAAAGCTCGGGATGAACTAAACTCTGTGGAAACCGATAGACATAGGCCACCAGTGAACAAAAGGGAAGGCATTTATTCACTGTTAGAGGATGGGGAAATGAAAGCCAAGCTATCTTTCGATCAAGATCGGAAGAGCTAGAAATGCGGAATTCACGAGGTACAAGCGCAGAATCGAAACGCCCGTGGCCTTCCAATCTGCTTTTAATCGCCATTCCACTAGTCACCAAGGAGATCAACACCAATTTCCCGCTAAGGATTTGATGCAAGAGCACAAAACATAGTGGATCAGCAGTAATCAATAAGTGCTCCATACGGGAACACCTACAATCCAAATCGGGAGGAACCATCCTAATTTATCATGGAAGCTAAACTCCCATCTTTATACTCCCATAGGTTCACAAAGAAGAACAACCCCCACCTCGTCCCCGTAGAGCAAGCCATTGTAAATCTGGAGCAAGGTAGTGGTCACTTCAGGAAGAATGTAAGACAAAGGAATGCTCAAACCCCACAAAATCAAAAGCCGGAAGGCACTCAACAAAATATGACCCAAGTAGCATTCGCCTGTGCTGACTAGCCAAGAAGAGATGCAAGAAAAGGGAAAATTTCCCTCTCAAACACAACCAAACCCCAAGGGATTACATGAAGTGAGCTCCTCTAGTGACCCGAATTCCAAATTGAATGAGGTCAAGGTAATCATTACACTGAGGAGTGGCAAAGAGCTTACAAAGCCATCACCCACACACCTGGTAAGGGGTGAAGCTATGGAGACTGCCTAGAGGTGAGGTAGTGATCGCGACTATTATATGCACACATCCCCACCCTTCCCTCAATCATTACAAACTAAAAAGAAGGCCATTAATCAGGCCGAAATTTTAGAAGTGTTGAGGCAAGTAAAGGTCAACATTCCCCTACTTGATATGATCAAGCAAGTCCCTACCTATGCAAAATTTTTAAAGGACTCAGGCAATAAAGGAAAAAAGAGCTAAATGTCGACAAGAAAGCTTTCCCGTCGAATAAGTCTGCCATTATCCAATGCAAGACTCCTGAAATATAAAGATCCGAGCTGTCCGACCATCCGGGCGAATATAGAGGCAATTTCAGGAGAAAACATTGCTGATCTCGGGGAGGCAGGAATCTCCTCCCCTATTCGATGTACAAGGGAAATGGGCTCGAGGGAGCAAAGCCCACCTCCATCAATCGCTACTTTACCGGAGCAGATCAAATCAAAACACCGGCGCGAGATCAGGAAGATGTCCGATACAAGTGGACAAGTTCTACTATCCAAGACTTTGTCAGACTTCGAATAATGCAACTGTGCAAAGCAAATAGGCCAATTATGTACCTATCATCTTGGGGAGACCATTCTGGCCACCCTAATGCAATTATCAATTGCAGAAATGGTGTCAGCGTGCAACTCACCTTCAAACATGACCCTAGAGCTCAACATCTTCCACCTAAGTAAAAAGCACATGCAATCAGTGGAAGATGTCCTAGAAGAAGTATGCATCATTGACACCATCCTGGAGGAACAAGCTGATTAGCAGGGTAAGCTGGATATACTAAATGAAGAGTTGACTAAGTGTGCAGAAGAGCAGCAGGAAGTTGACATGAAATCCGTGCAGGGACATTGGAGAAGAAGACATGAAATTTTGCCGCCGGGTGACGGAGGAAATCATGAGCCCCGTAAAATGTGAGCTAAGCCTCTCGCCCGAGTCAAGTATGCCTATTCGGGAAGACCATGAACAATGTCCAGTAGTCATTTCAGCCTTGCTCAAAGATCGCACAGAGGGTAGCCCACAAGTCCTCAAACAGATCAACCAAGCCCTGCGGGAAAATTACCGATTTTAAGGGCATTACCAATAGGGCAGACGCACCCACCACATCTACTTAGAGAGGCAAAGTAAGGAGACAACCACAAAGAAGGCCGAACCCACATATGTAAGAAGTGGTTAGAGTAGAAGTCTTAGTTGCTGCAAGTCGGCACTATACCTTATATCATGTTAATCTGTGAGTCCAACCCAGTGAAAATACCTAAGAAATCGTGGTAACCACTTGCATAATGAAAAAGAGAGTGTGAAATTGCCCACTCGCTTTCCTTTACCACAGGTAGGGTATGCATTGATTATCGAAGGCTAAATGAAGTAACACGGAAAGATCACTTTCCTCTTCCATTCAGCAAGGCTGGATTAACCGCTTGAGAGGATTTCATACCCCTTCTATTGTTTCCTGACGGTTAATATTCAGATATTTAAATTGAGATCACTGCAGGACCGTGAAAGACAACTTTCACATGCCCATTTGGGCACGTATGCATTGCATGCCAGAGGATGCTCTTTGGCCTCTTTGTAATGCCCCCGCCACATTTCTAACGACATGTATGCTTAGTAATTTTTAGCGATTTAGAACAAGACATGGAGGTTTACATGGACGATATTACAATCTGGGCGATAAGGAGTTGAGGAGGTTTAATCAACCCGGGAAACCATCCCCAAGGCACGTGCATAGAGAAAAACCTAGTGCCGATCCGGGAGAAATGCCATTTAAGTGGTCGCCCGGTGGCATCAGACAGGCACATCATCATTTCGAGAAAGGAATCAAGGATTTGATCTCCAAACCGGCCTGGCACCCACAAATGCGTCAAGATCAGGAGGCAATTTCGGCATGTGCTTCTACGCGGCCTATACGTGACTTCTCAAAATCGCTGCCACTTTATGTTTCTAGAAAAAAGATGCTAAGTTCGAATGGGATCTCAATGCTAAAAGGTTTGAAGAGTTTCAAGGCTTATTTAACCACTCCACCAATAGTGAGGCCTAATCGTAATCGCCTTCATACATGTATGATGCAAGTGACTCGCGGTTCTATACCCTTGACAAAGCAGAGGGAAACTGTATGTGGTTTAGTTTTGCTAGCAAACATCAATGAAGCCTGTAGGAATTACACTACCACCGAGAAAAAATGATGGAGTAGCTTATGTTCCAGACGTTTCATGTTTATTTGATAAAGGCATATAATTATCTTCACGCATCATTTAGCTTTGAAATATCCACTACCAAGCAAATGCCAAGGCTAGGGCTTATCGTGGGTCCTATTACTACAAGAATTCAACCTGCAAATTCGGGATAAAAAGGGGGTAGAAAATGTTGTTGCCGATCACCTCCGCACTAACCATAAAGACACAACACCCATAACCCCCCCCCCCCCCCCCCCCCCCCCCCCCCCCCCCCCTCCTCCAATCTATGACGACCCTGTAGGAGTCTTTACTCACAAGGGACAAGGTCCCTCGGGTTGGCCCCACATTGCCAACTTTTGCACTGTGAGCTTCCAATGTAATTGGAAAACACAGTAGGACAAGATGTTCTTCCATGCAAAGCCTACCCACAATGGGGAACCCGGCTGGTCTAAATGTCAGGTTGCATCAAATAATCAGAAAGTGTGTGCCTAAGGAGAATAACTGTGGATTGGCCACGTACCACCGCCATGACAATACTCGTGGAGGTCATTCTCCCATAAAACAAGAATGAAGGTGCCGTAAGGTGTTTTCATTGGCTATCTTGCTTTATGATTTTCTATGTCAGTATGTAAACACGCACAAACACAAAGTGGTCGGGAAAATCCTCTCGTCATCATGTTATTTCATCATCCTGTCTGGTTAATGGAGTTTGGTTTGATATATAGTACCTGATTCTGATGAACAGCTTCGTCCCCAGAGGTACTTATGTCTCATGAGTTAACTATGTCACATGCGGAAGTCATGCCTGCAAGAAGTGCCAGGTCCACACGATCAATTTTAAGGAGAACATTTTCTCCGTGATTCGAGTTCCCAAAGCCATGTAACGTTGATGGAGGTTCACATTTCAACAAACCTTTGAGAATCTCCTATCCAAGTATGGTGTCACAAAGTGGCCACCCCTTATCATCCTCTGCACTGGCCAAGAGAGCTAGCCAACAGGGAAATCAAGACTATATCGATGAAAGCAATGAACTCAAACAGGAAGGATTGGTCTCTAAAGCTTCTGGATTCCTTGTGGGCATACAGAACAACATACAAGACCATCATTGGAATGTCCCCCTATCGCCTAGTTTATGGCAAGGCATGCCACATGCCGGTGGAAATTGAATATAAGGCGTGGTGGACAATAAAAAAATTGAATCTGGACATGGGAAGAGCTGGCCTTAAAAGACTCCTTGATCTCAATGAGTTAGAGGAGCTTAGGAATGACTCCAAACTCCATCTTTTCTGCAAGTAAAGCTCAAATCAAGATGGATTGGACCATTCATCGTTCATCAAGCATACCCTAATGGTTCAATAGACCTGCTCAATCTAAATGATAATAGGGTGTTCAAGGTCAATGGACAGAGAGTGAAGCCCTATGTCAGGCAAATGCATCGCAGATGTGAGGAGATTCTCTCCTCGACCCTCCATAAGACCCTTCAAAGACATTATTCGAAGCGGCTTCGTAGTATCTCGTGGTCACCAATTTAATTGCTTAGTCTTCGCTTTTAAGTTTCGCTTGTTTATAATCTTATCGTGATCAAGTACTGTTTTTCTTTCGCTGGCAAAGAAGAAGAAGATTTACCACCGACAAGAAAGACTCAACCGCCTAGCCGAGGATGATTGCTTATCGCCCACCGATTGAGGTGACTACCCTCCACTAACTTTCGGTTCCACACGGAGAGTTAGTGTCAGCAGTGATGTCTACAAATTATCGAATTTAGTTTTGTTTGTACTTCATTATGTCCCAGCAGAAAGCCCATTTTTTGTATATTAGAGGTCGTTGTTACCTTATTCTTGAAAAGCTCTGAAAATTTTGTGAAATATTTATATATATAATACAAATATTTTTCACACTTTTGCATCTCATTTCGCTCTATAGTTTAGTGGTTTTATTTCCCAAGAAATTGAAAAGTCAAACACCGTATGCCTACCATCAATGCGACTGGGCTCCATGTCAATGAAGCATAGTCGCTGAAGCTCAGCAATCAACCCGTCTTCCATCATTATCTAGCCACATACAAGGTAAAACATTATTTTTCATAGTCGAAGTCGCATACCACCCCTTTACTTTGTAAACCGACCTGGGCTTCACTGACACCCTACACAAAGGAGTTCCCCACATCGAAGGGGCCAATGCGTCTCCAAAAGAAAGAAAAGAGAATAGGAAAAGTCGCATGTTTCGCTTCTTGAAACCAAGCACGGTCCGAGTGGGGTCTACTTCATAAAGCTCTCAAAGCCTGTGCCCTAAACCAACCTGTCGGGAGCCACTGACCCAATGCTCGGCTACATGGGCACGGTGGAGTTTGAAGTAGTCAGAGGTGCTGGATTCTCAAAATCACCTAAGTCCGGGTGAAACCTATGAAAGCCAGTGGCCCAAAGATCCTTTCTTGACTTGATGCCCCAAACCCAGTTGGTCGGGGTCATCAGGATCCTCGCTACACCGAACTTTGCAGTCGAAGCTAAAGACGCACCCACAATACAATCAAGTGTGCACAAGAGTGGAACTCGAATCTATTTGGGGATGGGTCATCAAATCTAAGGCATCGCAGTTCGCCGAGGGAGGGTTATAGCTTAGCGCCTTATCGTGACAAAACCGATCACCTTTAAAACACTTAGATTTTGCAGAAGTTCTGTGTTGATTTCCTCGAATGAACACTCCACTAAACTTGCTCCAATATGGCACTCATCTTCCAAGCTTCGGTTTTTTGCAACGTTAGTCCCGAAGCTTTCATACCGAAGGTAAGGCCTCCTTATACACACACTTTTGACAAGGCAACTCTCAGATATATATAGCCTGCATGATCTTCCTTCTTTTTATTGTTGCTAAGGGACTAGCAATGTGCTCTAGTTGGGGGAGGATTAGTACCCAAATAGTGATATTTCTGGTTCCTCGTATAATGCGGTGCTCTTAAACACTTTTTGTGTACTAATCGACTTTAATAACTCAATTGATACATTGGGGTCCCGACTTTGCTACTAATCAAATTTTGTAGCTATTTTTAGTAGTTTTGCAGGTCAAATGCCTCATTATCTTCAATCCGATTCAAACATGATGAACCCGAGCCAAATTCGAAGATGCATGATCGAACCAGAGGAAATTTGGAGAAAAAAATGCTGAAGAAAAGGAGAGCTCAGTGGAAATTTCACAGGTTGAGAAATTTCGCAACCCTCGCTCCTCGCACCTCAAGTATCGACCGCTAATTCCGCCTGCGGGTTTTATACAAGTTTGCTCCTTGATGTAATTCTTGGTTCATTTCCATTTTTTGTATTCTCACATCAGCACCTATATAAGCTCGCCTTCAGGGAATCAATCAAATCTCATCATCAATCACCAATAAAATTTGGGCACGGCTTCCTCTCCTCGGTCGGTCAAGTGATTTTCTCATTCATCCATTTTCAGATTTTCGTAGTCAAACACCCTCGATGATGACAAATCAAGGATGCTCGCTAAAACCCTCATCCTGAAGGGGAAGGCCACCGGGTGTTGGTTTCAGGCGTCGCATGTTCTCATGCTTTTCATGTTTGTATTTAAGGGTATTTGTGTTCCTACTTCTCACCTTAGGTTAAATCTCTTAGGCATGCTCTCCCTAACGTGTATTAAGTAAGTTGGTTCAAGGATGCTTATCATTAGATCCACCGATGCCCGCCAGCTTGTCTTCTATTAGTTACTGAAGGGTAGGTTTAGGAGGTGTGTTCACCGTTTGGGAGCATTTGTGCTCATTAAATGCCATATTTCAAGAGGAAAACTCCTATGTGGTTTAGGTTTTAAAGCTAAATGAAGATCCTGCTCGGGAAATGACTACAAGGTCATGCTTTCAACGCGAGAGGAAAGACCCGAGGACAGCTGCCTGCTAACTTAGAACCATAAGCCCAAAGGCCCGAGACTTCATGAATTCTCTTAACTTTTTACTTCAAGTTATTTCCAGTTTTCAACCATTCACCCACACTGTTACAAACCCTTAAAAATCCAACGAGAAAAACACCACTTCAATACACTGTAACTCTTCTCTCACGAAGAAAACCCATCCCCGTAATTCGACCCTAGAGCCACTATACTGGCAAAGAGCTTTCGCACGTCAAGAGATAGAATCCTAGGATAGAAATTTTGTTGATTCCGAACACCTACTTTGCATAAACGCATCACCGGCGAAGGAAACAACCGTATCGAGTGCCTGGTCCCACCAATGTCTCACCTCGCAAACCCATATATCCTTGGGATCTCCACCTTTGTGGGTAATCTCGCTTCCTATGTCCAGGCTGGTGACAGTAGAAACATATCATCGGCCCTGCCTGACTGGCATCCCTGCCTTGGCCTTGACCTTGATAGCCGCGGCCCTGTACTGAATGTACTCGTGGAACAGAAGTCCTCCGCTTCTTTCTTGAGCTAGAAGAAGAGTGACTCTGCTTCATTTTCTCACTAATACCCACATCCCGAATGCTCTGTGCATCATCTATCTCCCTCTCTATGGCCATAGTTTTCCTGACCATAGAGTCCATGTCTTGTGGGAGAAATCCCATAATCTTGCCCAGATGGACAATTTCAAACCATCCTCTCGGGTTTTCGACCTCGCCATAATATCTATGGCCACATAATCATCCCCAAATGTGCTATCTCTATGAACTTAGCCACGTATTCCATAATTGTCATGGCTCCCTGTTTCAACTCTAGAAACTCTCAAGCCTTGGCATGCCGAGTGGATGTCGAGAAGAACTTGCTCATGAAGAGCTCTCAGAAATCTCCCCATGTCATTGCCTCCAAATTTCTTGAGGTCTTCACCCAGTCCCACCACACTTGGGACTCACCTTCTAGCTGGAATGCTGCTAGTTGGATCTTTCTCCCATAAATGTTGGAGGATAATGCGCCTTAAATCTCTGAAGGTTACTCAGCCCTCCCTGACCACCAATTGCACTAGTCTATGTAATGCGGTGAAATGCAAGGCCCATCGCCTCCACAAATGCCTGTTGATCAAAGCCAAGCGATGGTCGACTACTACCCCGTGGACGACCTCTGCGTCCACACCCTCGACTTTCCATCTACACAAGGTAAGATAGTAATTTGAGATTCTCTCTTTTCATTTATTACATTAGTGGTATAATGCCAAACACCAATAACAACCATTCCTACGTAATCATGCTTATTCTATTCAACCCCAATGTTATGTTTGCTAACCCTAGTGTTCTTTAATTTCTAAACACATTCTATGATGCATATATTCACACAACCACAATACATCTCCCATGGAACATATTAGAACACAAAAGCAATCAATACACACAATGCCGTGTTCTACACCAATGCCTACTAATCCTGTGTATTTCAGATACCTTACCTTTATAATTCGCCAGACAAGCCAATATCCGAAAACACCGTGGATACCTCACCCGAGCTCCTAGGTAATCGCACCTAAGCCCGATACCGTTGTGATGCCCCAACCCGCAGGTCCGTATACCAAGATACCATGTCGTGACACTCCAAATTCGAGTCCCGCTTGACAACTCACAACCTTCGCGGAATATTCAGGATCGCCTTCAGATATTTTTACAAATATACAAATTTTTATAATATTTTACATAAGAGTTTGATGTACAACTCCTTTACATCTGACATGCCAAAATATATTAAAACCCGATTGTTCTAATATATTTTCAAAAATACTTCCTAAGGCCACAACCTGCCTTCTTCGTGACTCACTCGCCTCAAGGAGCGCCTTCTCGTAATCGAAAGGGTCGTGCTTTAATTTATCAGTGAGCAAAGCCCAATAGATATATCTCCTACTAAGGCTACTCTCCACTTAAGAGCAACATGCAATGCCTATACATACAATCCCAATCACATGCATTCATACTCAAGTATCATTGCATCGAATGTCTAAATGTCGGTGAATGCAAAGATGTGCCCTCATGACTCAAACCGAAGTCCCTCACTAACTGATTAGCGCCAAATGGCATTTTGAGCCCCATTTATTGTATGGAGCACTTTGGTGTACTAATCAACTTAATTAACCTGATTAGCACATTAAGGTCCGTGCTTTACTACTAATCGCATTTTCGTGGCTATTTAGTTTATGCGTTAAACTCCCGGCCAAATTAAGCTGAGTCGACTCTAAACATCAAGAATCTTAAGCCTCTAACTCTTAAGCGTGCGCCCAATCCGCATGAAAGTGGAGTTGAATATATGAAAGGATTGGGTCCTCGCAGAATTTTTGTATAATAAAAATTCGCACTAATTCTCGTAGGGTCATAAATTTTTCAACTCAAGCCCTTTGTCTGTTTGACCCCATTTTTTTACCATCTTTGTAACTTTTTCCGCAACTACCCAGGTATTTTTTGGTAGTTCGTGACATTTTTGCAATTTCCTGCTCTAAGCAGATATAAAGCTAAGTTAACGCTTTGTACTGCATACAATCATGTTATGCACAAATTTTGGCGAAGTCTTCTACCTCTCTTGCCTCGTTTTCTCATTTTCCTCATTTTCTCTCATTTTCCCTACAACACTTCAGAATGACAACTCAAAGGATGGTTTGCTAAAACCCCTTTAATTCCTTGGAAGAGAGAAAATACAAAGTCAGTTTTTGGCGGTAAAATGCTGCCGGTCCTCTTGTTTTTAACGCATCAGCTATTGTCATTTATGCCTATATTTTACTATGTTTAAAATCCTTTTGATGCATCCTAATTGGACCTCTATTTGCAATCTTTTAGGGTTGCTTTGATGCTTATTTGCTAGACCACTCGGGGTCATTTAGCTGCCATTTATTTGTCATCAGAGCATGATCAAAGGATCGCTTACTATCTTGAAACATTAATGACCAATAAATGCTATATCTCAAGAGGAAACTTTGTGGTTCAGCTTTATAGCTAAAAATGAAGATCCGGGTTCCTGAAATGACTATAGGCCATTCTCCCCTCAATACGAGGAAAAGGACCCGAGGACCCCCAATTGCCCTAACCACAAACCCAATGGCCCGAGGCTTCAAGAAGTCTTTACATTTTATTACATTTTAGTCATAGCTCAAATCACCAACCCCATTGTTTTTATGAAAAACCGAAAATCCAAAGTGAAATCACCATTTTGAATCAACCTGTTAAGGTTACCACATGAAGAAAACCCATCCCCGTATTCGAATCTCTACATCCACTATATCGCAGTAGCTATGCTACGACAGTAAGAGGTTTAGGTTTATAAATATTTTTTTGATTCCGAGCACCAAATCTCTACCCTGTGCATGCTACGATTTTAACGAATCAAATGGCGTCGTTGCTGGGGATGGTGCCTAAGTGCAAGTGACGAGTTGTTGAACTTGTGATCCACATCACAAGTGTTGGTGAATTTTCAACCTTGTTTCATCGTTATTTCACGCTTCATCAAGTTAGTTGATTCATAATTTATACTATCCATATACATTTCATCTTCAAATTTTATTTTTATTTTTTTGCTAACATTAACCTTTTGTAGCCTCGTTTTGTTTTTGCCCTCATAGTTTTGTGCTCTTTCATAGGAGTTTATGCAACACTAGGATAGAACACAAGAAAGCCGATTAGAAAGGATATCAAGCTCCCACAAGAACAGTAGTTAAGAATCGAGCATACACTAGTAGTCGATGGAGCCTCCACTTCTTGAGGAGCAAAGCTAGAGGCCAACAGGGGCTCAAAGGAACCTAAATGCATACAAAACAATGAGGAACCATATACACCCCCCAAGAGTGAGTGCACCGCATTGGTGGCTCCTTGAGAGGAGACGGCTTATTAAGCCCTATATGTTGCTCCCCGGCCTCCCCACTTTCCATGGAATGGAGAGTGGAAATCCCTATTCACACATCTCTGAGTTCAAGAAGTATGCAATACCTTCAAAGAGGATATCCCCAATGTGGATCCGAAGGAGGTCAAGTTCTTCCCTTTGACTCATGGACAAGGCTAAAATCTGGCTTAATCTCTAAGGCCAGAACTATTAGAATCAAAGATAGTAAAAGGCATACAGATTTAAAGAAAATTTTCACACCCATAAAACCAATATTCGAAAAGGAAATTTACACCCTTTACAACTCAAGAAAATGAGAAATTCTACCAATGCCGGGAAAGTTGCAACTAGAGACCACGGCGCACTCGTCACCATGGATTGATACTGATGTTGGTTAATCACTTTCTATAATGGAATGTCCCCTACTATGAAGCAAACTTGTCAAGGCTATGTGTTGAGGGGACTTCATGAGCAAACATCTAGAGGAAGCCATGGACTTCTTGAATTATGTGGCTGAGACATCCAAAGCATGGGATGAACCCAACTCTAGAGAAGCAGAGAGGATGAGACCTGCATCCAATTCAAGGGGAGGCATGTACTCAATCACAGAGGACATGGAGATGAAGGCAAAGCTTACTCACCTTGGCTAAGGTCGAGGAGCATGAAATGCGAATCTACTCATGAGGTGCTAGCAGTGACCGAGGCATCTATGCCTAACCAACCTTGTTTCATTTGTCAATCCGACTCTGAAAGCACCAAGGAGAGCACTGCCCAACTGGTCCTTCAGTAAGGGATATGATGACTGAGCATGCCAATGTTATGGGTCAATACAAGCCACCAACCACTGCCCCATATGGCAACACCTATAACCCTAAGTGGAGGAACCATCATAACCTCTCCTGGAAGCCAAAGCCTCCACCATATGTGCCCCCTGCTACATAGCAAAGAAAGATGGTTCATCCTGGGCCACAAACTTTCACCACCATCATCATCACCAAATAACAAGCCATCATGAACTCAAGCAAGGTGGTGAGCAATTTTGTAAGAACGTATGTAGTGAACACTCCCCTGGTGCTAACTAGAGGATTTGACATAAAGGGAAGGCACACATTGAACAAGAAAATAGAGAACCAGTTAGCTTGTACTCTAAAATTTGACAACCCATAAGATTCTCAATTTCAAGGTCGACAAACCACAGTTATGTAGTGAAAAGGAAATTTCCCTCTCGACACAACCCAACCCTAGAGGGATGCATGAAGTGAGCTCTTCCAGCGAGCCAAATCCCAGGATAGATGAAGTTAAAACAATTATCACTTTGAGAAGTGGAAAGGAGGTTGAATAGCCAGTCCCCAAACCAGCAGAACAAGGCTAGGGGGTAAAAGAAATCGAGCCAGAGGAGGAAGCAATCAAAGAAAATGCAGTGAAAAAGAGCATACCCCCACCTTTTTCGTAAGCACTAAAAGCCAAGAAAAAGGCCATCAACCATACTGAAATGTTAGAAGTGCTATGGCAGGTGAAAGTCAACATCCCCCTGGTTGACATGATTAAACAGGTCCCAACATATGCCAAGTTTTTAAAGGACCCGTGCACAATGAAGAGAGGACTACTGTCGACAAAGGCCTTCTTGGATGTAACAAGTCGGCTCCATCATTCAATGCAAGACTCCATTGAAATAAATATTCGGGTCACTTACCATCTCTGAATATCGAGGTACTTCAGGTAGAAAAGCACTACTGTGACTTAGAGTTACGCCAACCCGTCGCCTTATTCGTTGTATGCTACTAGGTTTGGGAGAGCTTAAGCCCACTTCCATCACATTGTCCCTTGCAGATAGATCCATAAAAATACCAAAGGGCACTATGGAGGATGTTTTAATACAAGTGGACAAATTCTATTATCTTATAGACTTTGTCAAGGCTGATATTAACCGACAGGCAGGGACTAATTATGTGCCTATCATCCTCTAAGACTATTCTTAGCCAATTCTTAATGCAATCATCAATTGGCCGAAATGGAGTTATGCAAACTTACACTGGGAACATGACCTGGGATCCTAACATCTTCCACTGGCAAAAGCATATGCAACCAAAGGGAAGAAGAGCCAAAGGAAGCTCAAATTGGATACGATTTGATGAGGAACAGTCGATCGCAGCAGATGCATCGTGCTAATTAAGGAGCTGTCTGACTATTCTGAAGAGATGCAGGAAGTCCAAGACTTGAATACTGTACATGGGCAATGGAGAAAAAAAAGAAAGAAATTCTACCGTTGTTAATTGAGGAAGGAAACAATAAATCTCAAAAGCTGGATCTCAAGTCCCTGCCCATGAAACTGAAATATGCATACTTAGAAGAACATGAGCAGTGCCTAGTTGTCATATCCTCCCTGCTCAGTGCTTCACAAGAAAACAACTCAGACTCCTTAAAAGGGAGAAAAAGGTGATATCACTTGAAAATCACTTCGACCTAAAGGGAATTAGCTCAAAGAAATAAGACCCATCATATCTACTTAGATAGAAGCAAAATCGGTAAGGCAAATAACAGGAGATTGAACTACATGTGGAGGTGGTACGTATGTAAGTCCTAAAATTCTGTTATAAGTCGGCACTACCCCATATCCGATAATACTGGGTGAGTCCAACCTAGGTCAGAACAAAAATTGGGGGTAACCATCATATAATGAAAAGGGAGAGGAAATTCCCACACGCCTTACCATAGGTCGAGAGTATGTATCGACACAGAAGATTAAATTGAGCGACAAGGAAAGATCACCTCCCTACCTTCATGACTAACTTCTGAAAGAATTTCTCTCGCCACTTATCTCACCTGCTTCGACGCTATTCAAAGCATTTCCAGATTGAGATTGGCCAAGTAAGATCGAGAAAACCAATCTTCACTTTCCACATGGTACATATGCTCACAGAGGATGCCCGCCTATGTAATGCCTTGCTTACATTCCGATGCATGCTCAACATCTTCGGATTCGTATGCATTATGGAGGTCTAAGCATGGATGATATTGGCGCTTTATGGAGGGAGCTGGAAAATGCTTCATCAACTCGAGACTCCGTCCCGCATGTGTATCGAGAAGAACTTAAGCAAATCGAGAAATGCCATTTCATGGTCAACTAAGGAATCAGGCTGACACATTATTTCCAAATAAAGCAATCAGGCCGATAGAGGAAAATCGAATCATTTCCAAATTGCTCTCTCTCCCCACCGAATGTGAAGACTGGTGGAGGTAAAATTCCTAGGGCATGTAAGTTTACAAGAGGTTCATCAAGATTTTTCAAAAATTCGCTGCTCTATATGTTTACTGGAGAAAGATGCCAAATTCATTTCGTATGAAGATCGGCTAAAAAGAGCTTTGAGGAACTCAAAGCCTACTGAATTAACGCACCAATAGTGAGAGCCCTAACCGGAAGTTACCTTCGAGGTTAGCGATGCAAGCGAATTCTCACACTGGAGCAATTTTCTGCGCATGCATGAAAACCTTATGTGGTCTATTATGCAAGCAAAACATTGAACGAGGCACAGAGGAATTACACCACCACAGAAAAGGAGCTACTGGCAGTAGTCTATTCTCTGGATAAGTTTCGTGCTTACATGGTTGGGTCGGACATAATCATCTTCACATCATTCCTACTTAGCAAATTCACCAAGAAAAATGCCAAGGCTAGGCTCCATCGATAGGCCTCCTACTCCAAGAGTTCAACCCGCAAATCAAGTTGATAAAAGGCGTGGGAGAATGTTGTCATCATCTCTCGAGACTAACAATAGCACAAAACACTCACAATCCTCCAATCAACGATGAGTTTCCTGAGGAATCCCTGCTCTTAGTAGAGAATACCCCATGGTATGCCCACACTGCCAATTTTTTGGCAATAGGAGAGTTACTAGTAGACTGGAAGGCACAAGACAAGAAGTTCTTCTTTGCGAAAATTCACTCCTACTATTGGGAAGAGCCCTTCTTGTACAAATATTGTGCTGATAAGATAACTTAAAATATGTGTCTCCAAGGAGAACAACAAGGATACTCCGCCACCGCTTGATGAGAATGAGCTAGAGGCCATTTGCTTCCCAAAAGACCGCCATGAAGGTGTCTAACTGGGGTTCTATTAGCCTTCACTCTTCAAGGATGCCCTTACCCATGTGCCGTGAATGCCACAAAATGTCAAAAGGTCGAGAAGATCTCTCGCCGCTACATGATGCCTCCGAAATCCATATGGGTAGTTGATTTGTTCTAGCTGCTCAGCATCGAATTTCTACGGGACCACTTCTTCCTCGGGATATGCTTTACATTTTGGTAGGGCTCCACTCATGTGTCGAACGGTCGGGCAGTGCTCATAGAGCAGCCAGACTACGTGGTGGTGTTGGAAATTTTCAAGGAGAACATCTTCTCCATTTGGGGTCCCTAAGGCCATATTCAGTGATGGAGTATCGCACAAGCCTTGAGAACCTCCCATTAAATACGGTGTAAAACACAAAGGGCCACCTACCATCCTCAAAACTGCTGGTCAAGTCGAGCTCGCCACACCATAAAAGTGGTGAGCTCCAACAGAAAGGACTGGTTTCTCAAGCTGCTGGATTCCTTGTGGGCATATAGAACAACATACAAAACCATCCTTGGCATGTCCCATTATCGCCTAGTTTATGGCAAGGCGTGTCACCTGCCTGTGGAAATTGAATATAAGGCATGAAGCGCATCAAAAGTCGAACCCGACATGGGAAGAGCTAGCCTTTAAAAGGCCCTCGGTTATCAATGAGTTATAAGAGCTGAGGAATGATGCCTACTAACTCAAAAATTGCAAAAGACATCAAGAAGTGGCATGATCACTATTGGGCCCAAAAATTTCAGACACTAGGTGCTACCTATGACTCCAAGCCACCTCTTTCTGGGCAAGCTCAAGTCAAGGTGGACCGGTCCATTCATCATCCATCAAGTCTACCTCAATGGATCAGTTGACCTTATTAATTCTAAGGACAACAAGATGTTCAAAGTCAATAGGCAAAGACTAAAGCCCTATGCAATACAACACACAAATGCATACAAGGATAGACTCCCTCCTCGACCCCCATGAATCCAAAAAAGCTTTACCAGGTGGGTACGGTTCGCAGACTTATAGGCCAACCCTAAATTTTGTCGAGCATTTTTTTATTAATTTATGTTTTAATTGCGGGTTTTCAATTCCTTTATTTTTAGTTTGAATTTTCGCAATGATTTTCTAAATTTTCATTCGTATTTTATAATGAATTTTTGTTCCCTTTGCAAGTGGTGGCAAGTGTGTTTAGTTTGTCGCAGTTGTAGAAATTTCCAGGTTTACTTAAATTTTGTAATTCCGTAAATTTTGCACGACAGTTGGGTTCTGCAACCCCGCGAAATTTCAAGACGGCTAGGAAATTTCCTCACAGTAAACTTCACTGCTGGAGAAATTTCTTCTACGCACGCTGTTCATCTTCCTCCCTTTTCATCTTCTACAACCTTTTGTTTCTCAAGGCACACATTAATTTTTCCAGATTGAGCCCAGATTTAACAATCTATTTATGAACATTAAACGGGCTAAACCTCTAACCACCCTAACCCATCTATTTAAACCCCAACCCCAACCCCTTCCTCCTTTCATTTCCGCTCAAAATCCTTTCTCCTCCTTAGCAAAGAGATCCCTCCCTCTTCCATTCCCTCCCATCTCCTTCCCTTTCTTCACCCCAAGCATGGTTAGCACACGAGGGCAATGTACCTTCAAGCCACTGCCTCGCCACTCTTCTCCTCCCCTCACATGGGTCCAACCCTAACCCCGATATCTCGCGCCGCTGGCTGGTGACTCTCCACCCACTACTCCTCCGTCGACTATGCAGCCAGAGCAACATGCCAGATGTGCCCACGCACAAAGAAGCCATCGCTACCATAGCCTAGTCGCCCTCAAGCCCCGCCCCCCACGTATATGCGATACTGTGGTTGGGCCCCACTCCCATCTCCTTCTCACATCCAAGGCCAACCCGAAGGGGCCCCACCTTCAGTAAAGGGCCCGTGACCTCGGCCTGTGGAGTCTTCAGCCTAGGGCCCCACAACCGATTCACCACCTACTTGGGTGGCCTCATGTAGATCTCCTCCGACTGCCCCTGCCTGCTCATCGCAACCCCTCTTCCAGCCTTACGACCCTATTCTAAATTTGATCAGGAAGTAATTAGGATTTACAGCGAAGCTTTTATTATGATCTCGGCCTTCTTTGTTGCAGATCAGAGTCATCGACTCTATGCTTTACTAGTGTAGGTAATTCCCTGTGGTTTCACTTCATGCACCCCACACCGGGTTTTTCTTCTACTCCCGGTGGTCAGTTCACCACTACACCTCTAGGCGAGAGCCCAATCCTACCACTATTCATTTTTTTCATTGACGCCTAATCAGGATACTTCCTCTGTGCCACGCATTGCAACTATGTTCAATCCGCCTGGTCCTCACCACCAACGATTTCGATAGTGGCCCCATCCCTCTACTAGGAGATGGTTCTCGCTTTCTTTATTATCCCGTGACAATACAACCGGCCCATTTTGTTCAGAGGCGCTCCGCGTATGCTCCTTCTTCTTATCAATCCATATTTGCAGTCCAACTGCTTCCGCTCTAGCATCTCAGACAGTAGAAGAGCGGCTATTCTGGCGGCCTTTATAATCGCATCTCGAAGGCTTTCGGGAAAACTTCACCCCCGTCGAGCCTCCATCATAACCTCCTTTGTTCCATTTGAGCACAAGGTCCACCTGCGAGGAATCACCCTAGTCAGTCCACTCCCCGTTTCCTGAGACTCTATGCTGTGCACAGAGCATACCTGCTTTTCCTTACGAGCCCAGGATGTGCCGCCATCGAGATCGCGAGGCCATCCTTACTATCGACAGTGGCAGATTATGCTCTGCTCTTATCACCTCCCGTCTAACTACAAATCAGGACCAAATTACGCTGATTCTTCCTACAGAGGAGCAAACAGCTCCAAGAAGGCATACAGGAGCTTCTCGCATTCCAAAGATCATCAGTTCCAAATCCACGGTTAATTACTCCATTACTCCACAAATTTCCCCGTGATCCTATACCCCAGAGCCCTCAACCCTAGTACGATACTTGCCCGGCCGCTTAGCTCATGCTGCACTTAGTCGGGACCCAGCTTCCTTAGTGCCACCTCCGCAAAGATATCACAATTTCTACCCGGACTTCCTGGCCACATGGATGTAATCCGTGACTCTTCTCCATCACTTCAAGATCCTCATGGCACCCATGCAAACCCTAGTCGAGGATGTCATGCACCGAGGCCGCCCTTGCACAGAATCAAGCCATCCTCGTGTATTCCAGCAGAGTCACCCCGCCTACCCTGACTTCCACGTCTACCAGCCCCTTTAGTTCATCCTTCAGCTCCACCTCGCCCCCAGCCCCTACAGCCCCTTCGACCAAGCCATAGCAGCAACAAAAAAGAGCTTACCTCCTCCACCACACATGAACTCCCACCTCTACCCAGGATGAGGATGACCTTCCACTCGGCTACACATTGAGGAGGTAGCACTTCCTTCCTCTAACCCGTCCAACTGTTCCTATCGCTAACAATGTGTGGAATTCCGCCTGGGAGCGAGTTACGGGTTGAAGTGGCTTTGCTATTAATGTTTTTTGTTGCTATTTCGAAAAGCCCATTTTATGATGTTTAGAGGCTTACTGCTTACCCTTTTTGTTGAAGCTATTAGTTTTTGCTTGTAAAGTTGAAAATCTAATCGCATTTATTTTTATACATACTATACAACTCACATTTATGGCTTCAAAATCACACCAATATATATATATATATATATATATATTTTTTGGCTTGCTTGCCAGTTGAAAAACTGAAACACTGTCCAATTTTGTTAATGTTAGAGTAGTTCCATGCATGATTGAGTGAATAACTAGTTGAAGCCTCATTGTTTTCAACATTTTTCTTCTACCTTGAGCTAACCACACACATTGCACATTAGGTTTCAGCAATAACCTAAAAAACTGCCTAGCCTCCTAAGCCTTGCAATAACTTGACATAGTTTCGTTGGCCACCTTGAATAGGTTAAGGATCCCCATGAAGTCTTCCAAAATAAAAAGAAAAACAAAAACAAAAAGAAAAAAAAAAGAAAAAGAAAAGAAGCGTCGTGACGCTTTGCCCTTGAAATCCAAGCATGGTCTGAGGGGTATATGGTGAAAGTCTTGAAAACCTGGTGTCCTAAGCCAACTGGTTGGGAGTCACCGACTTAGTGCTCGCTACATGGCTGGATGGGTGAGGTTTAGTGAGTTGTAGGTGCTGGAGTTTCGAAATCATTCAAAGTCAGGGGTGAAACCTAAAAAGTTAGTAGTTGAAAGTGTTAGGGATAGTGCCCTGTAAAGCATGAATTTGTATTTATGTTTTATGAAATTAATAAAAGTATCGTATTTATTACATTTAGCTATTTTGTGCATAATGTATGAATGGAACGTCGTAAAAATCCCAGATTTTATTAATGTAATTCAACCTCGCAGTATAACAGTTATACACGAGAGGATCGAGGTTGGTGGATTATAGAATCAAATCGTCCGTAATAAATTAATTGAAGCTCGGGGACTTCAAATTAACATCAAGGCCCGCTATCATTGAGAATGAAGTGACTCCTTTAATCCGGGTCACTAATGTGGCGACATTAAAGTGGAGGCTCCATATATAAACAAGATTATATAGACAATAATTCAAGCACTTTCGAATTCTTTTAAATATCGTTTGTCTCAAGAATTCAAACATTAAATGATCATATGCGGGTCGTCTCAACCTGTAGTCATAGACTTCGCTTATACCTAACCGGGCTCTGAAGTCATGGGTTAAAGCCCGTTATGGAATGGGCCCAACACTTGTGCTCGAGGCCCACATGTATGCACTGGAATGTGAACTATGGACTGAATCCAACCCTTCCTATGGAAGCCGACAAGCTTGGCCCTTAAGTGTCGGTTTTAATCGAACACTGAGCGCCGAATTTATAACAGGTTTATAAATTAATCAGCTCACTAATGGATTAATGGAACTTAAGGATCACATATAATTGGGGAGGGGCAAACGGTAATTTCACCATCAAGTTATGAACCACTTGAGGATAGAACCCATGTAATGATTAAAATCAATGGACACTTTAAATTTCCGAGTAAAATCGATATTGTAAGGACAAGAGTTCAATTTCAAGTTTTTAGTGGAATAACTCTGAAATTAATAAATTAAAATGATTGATTAAAGAGTTTAATTAATTATTGAATTTATTGGAGCTTAAAATTACAGGTCCATGGGTCCCAATTCCACCTCCTATATTACTACAATGAACGATCTTATGATTGAATAAATTACACTTATATCAAGGCTTGAAAATAATTAATATTGACAAATAGGATTACAAGTAATAAAGTGTGGACTGTTACAAATTAATATCGATGCCATGATTATGGGTATTAAGTAGGAATGTTTACAAATTAATAATGACGCTTATAGATTAAAAATAATAAGTAGGACTCATAAACATCGATACATATGATTATGAGTAATCAAGACGACCATAAGCAAAATAATACTCGACAGCTATGGTTATGAGTAATCGTGACGACTGCTTTTACATTAATCAAGACCGTATAAATGCAAACATCCAAATTGGTTAGATATTTATAATTAGGTTGATTATAACAAGAAACCCTTTGCCCTAATGAAAAAGAGAGAAAAAAAAGGTTTTTTCCAAACTCCTAGTCTCCTAGAGAGTCTCTTCCCAGAGATCCTCACCATGTGTCTAGTGCGCACGCAAGGTAGATCTAGTAAAACTAGGAGTGTATTGTTCTATATCTGAATCGTTGGTGCCCACACACCTCAAGGAAGGAGGGCGAAATTGAAGACCTTGGTGTAGGGAGTTGTTTCAACCCTACTAGCCAACAAACTCCTTATAATAATACCAGTATAGATTCGATCTTCACCTCTTGATATTAATATGTATTTCAGATAGGTTCCTACCGAAAATAAGATTTTCTCGAAAAAATTTTAAAACCTAATTCCGCTATGCTTTCTTTGTTTTTATTTCCATCACTTGGTATCAGAGCTGCTCATGTAAATGCTTTTATTAATATATATTTATTTTTATTGTGTTTAAGAAAATGTTTTCTTGATTCATGCATGAGGGCATTCTCGCATATTTTAAATGTGATTATTTGTGTTTCAGGTATGGATGGATGTGAGGGTCAGCACTATATGGTGTTTTTGGGTTAGGTTTCTTATTTTCCCCAAGATCTTGTGTAAGCCATTAATGGCATAGGATTTTTGTAATTTTTGTATTATTGGTGGACCAGAAATTACACAACGGGCTTGGACATGAAGATGGAGCAGCTTTGGGAATTATGTAATTTGAAAGAAGCCCATTATGTAATTTAAATATTTTTTCCATTATTTTTCAAAGGTTGTAATTATTAGAAATACCCAAAACACCCGGCCCGCTTTTATTTATTTATTTACTTTATGTTATCAAATGTATGAGATGCAATTCGAATAACATGCCCATGCATATAACATGTCATACATGAATGGCCACCATATTGTATCATGCATACCATCCTTGTAGTCATGTTCATTTAGAACGTTGCTTATTCACGCTGAATAATAAATTAATTAATGGATATAGTTTAATAATTAAACTTGGTAATTTCCAATTTAATTTAATTTGCGCTTGCGCGGTTAATAGTTAGGCCTGCTTAACCTAGATTATTCAATTTAAAATAAAATGATTGATTTTGTTAAAAGATGGTAAATAAACAATAGGCCCAAATATGTTTGACTTAAAGTTAGTTAATTAGGTTCTTTCACTATAGAGCTAGGTTTACCTAAACTGTTAGGGCCCACTAGATTGGATTAGTTTTCACTAATAAACCTAGTTCAATTAGATTGAACTCTATACTCTATTTAATTTAATAGAATTAGATTCTGTCACCTAGTAATTAAATACATAGATATAATAATTTGTTAGGATTATAAAACATATGATGTTTTATAACTAGAAAAACATATAAGTTTAAAATATTGAGCGGAGAAGGGCATGTGACAATGTGCCCTACGGTCTCCATCATTAGGGTCCAACACCGCAGTGAGGTGTTTTAGGGTGGAAAACAGTGGCTTTGATTACGTCCTCCCTACTGAGGGTGTTCACTGGCTACATCATCGTTGCACTTCCTATGCGACAGGTTTGATGATGTATTCCAAGATCGACCACCCAAGGCGCAGCCTCGCTGTTGTTAGAACCCTAAAACGATGGGTCATTACACTGAAGATACAATTAAACTGCTAATCAGATCTTGACCGAATAGCGTAGTTAATAAATGAGGGAAAATATGAGATATTCAGTTCATTTATTAATTTGAGATAGTCTCAAATTTAATTTATAATTAGTATGACCTACCCTACATGATATTAATTGTAGGTTACCTACCTGATTAGTATTTTGTTTATGTTTTAATTTCTATTCATTATTATCACATTTACTATTCCAAAATATATTTGATGTTTCTTTCGCGCATGTAATAAATACGTTTATTTAATTCAAAGAATAATGTCCGGCTTCAAACCCCATAATTGCTTTACTCACAATGAATCCTTAACCGGCGATAATTTTGTAAAGTGGAAAGTAATGTTAATATCAGAGCTAGTCCGCGAGAACACAGATTTGTTCTCACCGAGGGACGTCCCGCGTAACCTCGTATCACGCCGCCTCGTAGTGCACGGTGAACCATATGAACGTTGGATTCAAGCCAATAACAAAGCCCGGCTTATGATATCCAGCATGTCGACGTGGGCTTAGGCTAAAACATGAGATGAAACTCGCTATGGAGATTATGGATTCCCTCCAAACATGTTCGAAACAACCGAATGTCGCCATGAAGCTACTAGAGTGCCATGAACGCTAAGATGAGTAAAGGTACTCCTGTTCGTGACCATGTTCTGAACATGGCTAATTATATAAATGAGGCAAAGCTGCACGGGGCCATAATTGATGAGCACCCAAGTGAGTATAATACTGGATTCACTCACTCCTGATTTCCTTCAATTCACCAGCAACTATGTTATGAACAAGCTGGACTACAATGTAACCTACCGCCGAATGAATTGCAAACCTTCTCGAGGCACTCCCAAGACAAGGACTCAAAAGGCTAAAGCAAATGTTGTTGAAACCAAGGCCTCATCCTCTTCTAACAATAAGAAGAAGAGGAAGAACAATAAGGGTGCCTCTGTAGGAAGACTAAAGAAGAAGCAGGCTACTCCCAAGGCAAGCGATAAGAAGAAGGGCTCCAAAGAAAAGAAACCCAAAGGAAAATGTTTCCACTGGCGGTCGATGGGCACTGAAGAGAAACTCAGAATAAGTATCTCTCCGAACCGAAGGAGAAAAAGAAAGGTAAATTTGATTTATCGGGTTTTAAGCCAAATTTTAAAGTGGAAGTCGATAGTCAATACCGATAATTGATTCAGTGGTCCACTAACCATATTTGTTCTTCTTGCGCATGCTTAGTTCTTCCAGGTGGAGCTCAATACGGGGAGTGCCCCATGGTAGTTGGAATAAATGACGGCTCAGAAGGCTGCGTGTGCGGAGCCGTTTCTTTCGCGAATTAGGAATACATTTCTTGTTTGAGTAATGTTTATCGTATCCCGGATTCAGAGAAATTCTGATTTCGCTTCTAAGTTGTATGAACAATGTTTACCTAAGCCATTTTATAATAATCGATTGTTATTTAAATGGTTTAAACATTTGTCATGCAAATAATGAAAATGGGCTTTACATTTTAAGGCCAAACAAACGACGTTCTTAACATTTAACTATTTAAAGTAGAACATCCTAAGCCTAAGAAGCAAAAGATTTGATAATGATGACATCGCACCTATGGCACCTAAGGTTAGACATATAGTGCCGGATAGATTACCGCACCGGTAAAGGATGGTCCTTAAGAGCTAAAGTTGGCAATCTTCCCGTCTCGTGAATCCCCGTCTCAAAAGGCAAAATGACTAAGAGATCTTTCTCAGCAAAGGGCTTTAGGGCAAAGGAACCACTTCGAACTGCACATTCCATGCTCGCGACCCTCTCGAATGTCCAAGCTAGCTGCTATGAATACTCGCCACTTTCATTGACGACTATTCTAGGCACGAAAGCATAAGTTTACCTTAATGCAAAGGAAATCTGAAACTTTTGAAAGTTTAAAGAATTCCTAGCTAAGCCGAAAGACGCCTAGGTAAATCATTATCAGGCTCTGACGGACGAGGAGGTGAATACCTTGATACGAGTCTGTATGATTCCAATTGAGCATGGCATTGTATCCCACCACAAGACTGAACGCCACAAATCGTAACGGCGTGGCGTAAAGAAGAAATCAACAATGCTTCGACATGGTTAGGTCTATAATGAGCTACCCTCATTGCCACTATCATTATGGGGATATGCGCCGCAAACCGCAAATTTCACATTTTGAATGTAGTTCCCTAAGTCTATCCAACACACACCCCAGGAGCGAGAGGCGGTCGTAAACCCGCTTTACGTCATATCCGTGATAATGGGGTGTACAAAGACACGTGTCAAAGGAAAGATCGAAGCCAGGAACCGCGAATGTAGTATGTCTCGTTTGTCGTTACCCTAAAGGCACGAGGAGGTTTTCGTTTCATACCCTCAAGATAAGAAAGTATTTGTATCGACGACGCTACCTTCTTGAAAATGACTACATGACAAACTTCAAACCTCGAAGTAGTGGTCATATTGTAGGAATTACAATCGATCGATCGTAATTACCGACCAAGAATCATATCGGGGGAACGTAACAAAGAGATTCATGTGATCCTATACTGTGATGTCATTGCACTCGACGTAGCGGGAGGGTTTCTAAATAACCAATTCCGCGCACGTGGGTCGGGTGAAGCAAATGTCAGTTGCAAATCGATACTAGTGATGACGATCCATTGTCATACAAGCATGCGATGGATGATCCTGATAAGACAATGGCTAACGGCTATGGAACAAGAATGGAATCTATGTGGTTCCAATTCGCTTCAGGAACTGTAGATCTTCCCGAGCCGGCTAGGGCCCATTGGGCAAATGGATTCATAAGAAAAGAGGTGTGGATAGGAAAGCGCGAAGACTCTCTAAAGCACGGCTAGCAAGCCAAAAGGCTATACACAAAAAGGAGGGAGTCGACAGAAGAGACTTTTCCCCAAAGAGCTGGCGTTAAATCCATCTTCGTGATCCTTCTTTCCATTGTCGCCGCTCTTGATTATGAGATATGGCAAATGGACGTCAAGACAACTTTTTTGAATGGTTATCTTGATGAAAGCATTTATATGATGCAACCAGAGGGTTTCACAGCTTGAGCGCCAAGAGCGTAAAGTCCGCAAGCTGCTGTAGTCCATTTATAATGGCAAGCTTCAAGGTCTCTGAACCTAAGGTTCGATGAGACGATCAAACCTTATTTAGAAAAATGTCGATGAACCTCAGGTCTACAAGTACATCAAGGAAACCAGCAGTAGTCTTTGGTGTTGTACGAGATGATATCCTACCTACTGGGAAATGATATAGGATTATTGTCTCAATTTAAAAGAAATGGCTAGTCGAAAGTTTCAAATGAAAGATTTGGGACAAGAGAAAGTTATGTACTGGGATCCAAATCTAAGGGATCGCAAGAATGTAATTCGGCACTCGCCCCGCATCTTATACTGATAAGGTGTCGGGTTCTGCTGGCGTGTAATTCCAAGAAGGGTCAACTACCAACCCGACATGGAATTGTCCCCTCATGGAAAGCAAGGTCCCACGACACCCTCGTGGAAGAAGAAGACATGAGACGTTCCTTACGCCTCAGCAAAGGCAGCCTCTACGTGATGCTATGCCGTGTACAAGACCGTACATCTCGCTTATGCGATAGGAATTGTCGCTAGCTACTAACTTAACCCCCGGGTCGGGCGCACTTGATCAAGTGTGAAAGCAATATTCTCGGGCACCCTTTAGAGAGCGAAACTATATGTTGATTTGGCTCAAAGTCCCGACCAATCCCATAGATATACCGATTCGACTTCATGTCGACAAGGACAATGAAAAGTCGACGCCTTGGTCGTAAGATTCACTTTGGTGGTGGAGTCGCGGGTATGGAGTAGTGTCAAACAATCCAACACGCAGATTCTACCATGGAATGAATATATAGCGATCAGAAGCAAATAAAGAAGCCATTCCGTCTCAAGAAGTTCTTTACAGATCTGGAAGTTGTTCCAAATATGGATAAACCCATAGTACTTTACTGTGACAACAGTGGGGCTGTGGCAAACTCCAAAGAACCAAGGAGTCATAAGAGAGGGAAACATATAGAGAGGAAGTATCATCTACTAGGAGATCGTGCAATCAGGTGGACGCGGGTCGTTATGAAGATAGCATCGCAAGACAACCTTTGCGAATCCATTCACCAAGACGCTACCTGCAAAATCGCTTGAGGGTCACTTTATCCGATGGGCTTAAAAAAGACATGTCCCCACATGCTTTGTATAAAGTGGGAGATCGTTGTGTGATAGTGCCCTCAGAAAGCATGAATTTGTATTTATGTTTTATGAAATTAATAAAAGTGTCGTATTTATTACATTTAGCTATTTTGTGCATAATGTATGAATGAAAAGTTAGAAAATCCCAAATTTATTAATGTAACCATAACCTCAGTGTATAACAGTTATACACGAGAGGATCGAGGTTATGAATTATAAATCAAATCGTCTCGTAATAAATTAATTGAAGCTCGGGATCTTCAAATTAAATATTATCAAGGCCCGCTATCATCGAGGAATGAAGTGACCCCAACCGGTCACTAATGTGGCGACATTAAAGTGGAGGCCCCATATAATAAGATTATATAGACACCAAGGCGCAGCTTTCGAATTTTTTTTTAAATACCGTTTGGTCTCAAGAATTCAACAAATACGCTTAGATGATCATATGCAGACAACCAATCCCGAGGAGTCATCATAGACTCGTTTATGTCAACTCGGGCCTTGAGTCACGGGTTAAAGTCTGCTATGGAACGGGCCCAATACTACAGGTCTTCGAGGCCCATTGATGCGCAACCGGAATGTGAATCCATGGACATGGAATCCAACCCTTCCTATGGAAGTCGGACAAATAGTTCTTTAAGTGTTGGCTCTGAATCGAACAGCTTGAGTCATAATTTATAATGTGCTCTTATAAATTAACTGCTCACTAATGGATTAATGGAACTTAAGGATCAAGATATAATTAGAGCAAAACGTAATTTCACCCGACTCTAGTTATGAACCACTTCTCGAGGATAATCGCATGTAATGATTAAATCAATGGACACTCTAAATTTCCTCGAGTAAATCGACATCAGAAGGACAAGAGTTCAATTTCAAGTTTTGGGTGAATAACCTAAATTAATAAATTAAAATGATTGACAAGAGTTTAATTAATTATCAATTTATCGAGTTTAAAACATAGTCCATGGGTCCCACCCACCTCCTATATTACTACAATGAACGATTCATGATTTTGGAATAAATTACACTTCATGATCAAGGGGCTTGGAAAATAATTAATATTGACAATATAGATTACAATAAGTAGGACTGGCATAAATTAATATTGACGCTTATAGATTACAAGTAATAAGTAGGGATCAAGCATAAATTAATATCGGGATGCTTATAGATTAAAAGTAAGTAGGATCAAGAATTAATATCGACAAGCATAGACAGGAGTAATCAAAGACGATCAAGCTTTACATTAATAAAGACCGTATGGGGAAAAATTTGCAAATATCCAAATTGGTTGATATTTATGCAATTAAAGGATTATAAATAAGAAACCCGCCTAATGAAAAAAAAAGAGAGGAAAAAAAGGTTTTTCCAAACCCTAGCCTCCTAGAGTTCTCTTGGCTTCCTCAGAGATCCTCGTCTACGTGGCTTCGAAAGTACGTGAAGGTAGACCCAGGCGTAAAAACTAGAAGGTATTGTTCTAGATCCGACCGTTGGTGCCCACACACACCTCAAGGTAGGAGGGCTAAATTGAAGACTCGCGCGGAGTTTGCTTTCAACCCTACTAGCTAACAAATCTTTCTATAACAATACCGTATAGATCTTATCTTCACCTCTTGATATTAATATGTATTTGCATAGGTTCTCGCGAAAAATAAGATTTTCCTCGAAAAATTTTAAAAACCTAATTCCGCTCGCGCTTGTTTTTATTTCCATCGAAGATCCTACGACTGGATGCCCTGCCTTAATCGGGTCAGATTCACTGGGTGGATCCCCTCGCTACATGGACTTTGGTGAAGTCGATTCCTCAACATTGCACCCCCTATAACTCAAAAGAATTGTGGATCCCGATGATTATAGGCTTCACCAATGTTCTAAGTTGGCGGCAGTATTTGTCGGGGGAGAGAGTGCACTGCGCTCATCAAGCCGAAAACCGATCATATAAACACTTAGATTTTTGGTGAAGCTTCTCAAGTTGATTCTCTCTCTTGAGTTGGATGCTCTTTTAAAGCTTGATTCTATATGGCATTCATTCTCTCCAGATGGTTTTGGGTAAGGTTTTGGTGATTCATATTAAGGGTTAGGCATAACTCATTTACATTCTTTTTGAAATACCAATTTTTTGCGGAACATAATTTGTTCATTTTCCTCTCTTCGCTTTCTTGTCATTGTTAAGGGACTATCAATGTGTCAGTTGGGGAGGATTATGCCCAAATATGCTATCTCGAGTCTCCGTTTATTGCGTGCTCTCAGCACTTTTGTGTACTAATCAACTTAATTAACCTGATTGGCACATTAAGGTCTCGACTTTACTACTAATCGCATTTTGTGGCTATTTTTGTAGTTTATGCAAGCTAAACTCACTAAATTGTTGAGTCAACTCAAACACGAAGAATCTAAGCCGAACTTGAAGTCAGGGTCGTGGGTTTAAGGAAAGTGGAGTCGAAAAATAGAAAGAATTAGGTAATGCAAGAATTCAAGTAGGTCAGGTGGAAAATTTGTAACCTCCATGTATTCTCAGAGGGTCATAAAAATTCGCACTCCGTGTATCAAGAAAGCTGCAAAAATTTGCAACTTGCGAAATTTCGAAGGTTGCAAAATTTGTGCAACTTGCTCCTATGTCCTGTTTGACCCCATTTTTTTGACCACCTATTTGTAACTTTTTCCTAAACTACCCTCTATGTATTTTTGGTAGTTCAGACATTTTTGTAATTTCCCTTGTTTTGAGCAAGATATAAGGCTCAAGCAAATGCTTGTATAGACAATCAGATTATGCAATAAATTTTGGCAGTGTTTTCCAACTCTCCCCTCGCCCGTTTTCCTTTCTCATTTTCTCATTTTCTCACTTTTCTTGTTGGCTAAACACCCCGAGAATGACAACCGCAGGACATCTGCCAAACCCTTTATCCTGAAGAGTAGGGTTGGGTCAGCTAGGCTTTTGAGGTAAATCAAGTGATCCTCTTGTTTTTAACAATGCAGGTAGCGATGTCATTTATGCCTCTATCTCTCATTAGAGGTTTAAATCCTTTTAATGTATCCTGATTGACCGCACTCAGAAATCTTAGTATTTAAAGGGATGCTTATTGCAAGATCCCACTAAAGCTCTTAGTTGCCATTTATTTGTCAATCGTAGGGTGATCAAATGATCAATTTTTACCTGGTTTTCAAACATTAATGACCACAAATGCTATATCTCAAGAGGAAAACTTTGGGCCCGCTTATAGTTAATGAAGATCCTGCCGGGGAAATGACTATAGGTCATTCTCCCCAACGCGAGGAAAAGGACCCAAGGACCTCTCAGTTGCCCTAGAACCTCAAACCCAGAGGCCAAAGGCTTCAAGGAGTTCCTTTTACATTTTATTACATTTTAGTTGCAGTCTTCAAATCACCAACCCCACTATTTTTATGAAAAACCAAAAATCCAAAGTGAAATCACCATTTTGAATCAACTGTTAGTTACCAACACGTAAGAAACCCATCCCTGTTCGACCCTGGGAGCCACTATATTGCTCTTCGCTATATGACAAGAAGAGGTTTAGGTTTATAAACATTTTTAGTTTCGAGCACCAAATTTCTAACCTGCAGGAATCACTAACTCCCCACACTCCGCATATGTCAAGTGTGAAAACCCACAAGGATGTCTCGCCTCCTAATCTCTTTTCCAAAACAAAAGCTTTTCAGAATCCCAGACACATTGGATACCCCAAAATGCCTACTTATTTCCTACTGGGCACCGTGTGTTGCATTTGTAGGCCATAGATTTTCGTGTTCTCACCGCAGGACGCCGCACGCCTAAACAACATTTTTTAATGGTTCACCGACTCCGGCTTCGTTGCCCAAACCATATACCAAAGCCTTTTCACCCTCCTCCTCGAGGGGGTGTCTATTCCTACTTGCTTCACCCATTTACACACGTACTTTTCATGCCATGCAACTATGAGCCTCAATTTGGATGTTGTCCCATTTTACTGAGCTCACCATCAAACACCAAACACAGTGTCGATTAACCATGTCTTCACGACATACATTGAACACCAACACAGTGTCAATTTACCATGTCCTCATCACATACATCGAACACTAAATAAAGTGTCGATTTACCATGGTCAAACACCAAACATAGTGACAACCCCAACCATGCACTCACACCCGACTCGATGTGATGTCTCGTGCATAAATGCAATGCAAATGTCATTGCATGCCATTTCATTCCTACTTGTACGCTACGTGTCGCATGCAATGTATCTTTTACACTACATGTCAAGTGTCATGGATAAATTATATTGAATACATATAATTATTTCCATTTTTACTCACATTATTATCACATAATTTTCACACACATTCAAAGATGTTATTCAATTTACAAGCCATTTAACGTATTATTACCATTCCCTACTATAACTGGCCATGCTTGGAATTGGAAATAATCTGACTTAGTCCATAAACCAAATTCTTCTTTTTCAATACCACGAAACATCAAACATGCACTCCCGCTTCCGTCATACGTTGTACCCTCAAGCATTTGATGGCTAAATCGATTCCGAAAATAGAAGTTCCATAAACAAGAATGGACCATTCCTCAACTGTCCGTGACCTAACCCAATGTTCAGCCCATGTTTTGGCTGAGAACTTCATCTTATTAAATTCTAGACTCAACGAAATTTTCGTAGAGTCCAAGAACGCATGAATCGGAGTTCGGACGAGAAAGTTATGGTCGTCCGAAGTCACATGCTACCGATTCGCAAGTGGTGTGTGCGGAAATTCAAGACACCCACATTTTCCATTTCGCTAGGATTTTGCTGCCTCGCACGTTGTTCGCCTGTATACCCCGAAAACCCCGTGAAACCGCCTTTGATCGCCAAACAACAACCAAAACCACACATCTTAAATTCACCCCGAATTCACAAAAACCGTTAGGGCCATTATGCGGCCCTTAGGCGTGAAAATAACCCGAGAGTAGGAGGAAACCACCTTCCTGTGTAGCGCAGCTCCTGTCCTCGCATCCGATTCTCAGCCCTCGACGACTGGTTCCAGCCTCCCGCCCTTATTTCCTTTCTTCCTTCTTTCCTCTTTCTATTTTCTTCTCCCTTCCTTTCTTTTTCTTTCCTTTCTTTCCTTTTCCTTCTTTCTCTCCTTCCTTTCCCTTTCCTTCACAAGACTTCCACAAACTGAATCTGACACGTCCATATATAGCTAATCCATGAGCCATTTCACCTCCACATGGCATGCGTGAGGCATGCCATGTGTATGACACATGCCACTTCCAAAGCCATACACCAATCCCCCCCTCATGCAAATGGACACATGGCTCGCCATGTGTCCTGTATGTGTCTCTCCTACCACTAGCTCACTGCCATGTGTCACATGGCATGTGTCCTCATGTCATCTGTCATTCGACACCCGTTTTCTCGAAAAACGTAAAATTTCGACAGTCTTGGAATTCGACGAAATTCGATTAAAAGTAGATTTGTGAGAGACACCCCAACGGTGCAATCCATTTGATCATCCAAGATTTAGAAAAATCATAGCTTTTCCTTCAATACTATTCCGATATATTACCGTTTTACCCTTTTTCTGAAAAATTTAAATTTAAAATTCTCACGGGTTTTACAATAGGTGCATGGGTTCATGGGATTTTTCTTTTTGTCTACTCTACGATAATAACTATTGACGTTTAGGGAGTGCAAGAGATACTTCATGGGTGGTTTTTATATGGGTCAATTAGTGGGAAATATTAATGGAGAATGAAAATTATTGATCTATTTGTTATAGGAGTTTGGCTTGTTGAATTTATGATGTAATATTTGTGTGTCTTGTTTGATCCGAACATTAAATTGCAGTTCGACAATAATCCTTCTATATTATTACCCTCCACTTCCACTAATTCTCTTATTTTTAATATTTTCCACTTTCACTCCTTGACAACATTAATTATAGGTATTATGATTATTAGTTTTATGTGCTATATGTTTTATTATCGGTTATTATTGGGTGTTGCTACACAACACTATTGGTTTTAAAAAGTCACCATAATTTTATATGTAGTAATTTTGGTCATTTATTACAAGGGAGAAGAATAGTAGTGAATATTTGTCATTTAACTTTTATACTTCCAAGTTTATCCTTAAAACTTTATATTTTTGAAATTATATGTCATCAAGCATTTTCCTTATTCTTGTAAAACCCATGAAAATTCGAAAAATTCAAATTTTGCGAAGAAAGGCAAAAACGATAATTATTTTAAATAGTGTAGGGGAAAAAGGGTGGATTCTTCAGATCTTGGATGACGAACCGATCGCTTGAATCCTCTCACAAATCTTAAGACCCTAGTCGAATTTCATCGAATTTCGAGATTATCATATAATTTCACAAGCTGAATAAACCGAAGACAAATGAGTAAAGGTGCCAAATGGTACCAGGGGAGGGTGATACCTGGCATGCCAGGTGTCACACTAATAAGCTGCATGGAAGGTTGCCGGGAGGAGGGACACAAGGGGGAGGGAGGTGCCAGTGTCACTAATAAGCCGCATGAAAGGCCGTGGGAGGAGGACATACATGGGGGAGGGTGGCGATTCACCTACCGATCAAAGCTTGCAACAGAAAACAAATGTAACAAAACCAATCGAGATAATAAAGAGAAAGCCAAAAAAAAAAAAAAAAAAGAGAGGAGGCTGTGGGTGGAGAGAAAGAGAACTGAGAGGAAGAGAAAATTAGAAGGGAAGGAAGCTGTTGGAGATCAGTTCGTGGGAGGAAGAAAAGAAAAGAAAGAAAAGAAAGAAAGAAAAGAAAAGAAAGAAAGAAAGAAAAGGAAAAGAAAGAGGAAGAAGAAGAAGAGAAGAGGAAGGAAACCGATCACATGCGTAAAGGGGTCTAACGGGACAAAGTTTCTAATCGAATCAAGGCTATGAGAGGTAGGTGTCTTCCTACCTCGATTTTATTCTACGCCTTAGGGGTCGCGTGAATGGCCTACTGTTTCAGTCTCCGGATTTCTGGGAAAATCTATATGATGTGTGATTATGGGATGATCAATGATCGAGTATAGGAGTTCCTGACCACCGAGGTCAAGCACCCGTCCCTAACTCAGAGTAAATCATGTAATGGAAAACTGGGCGTATTCGAATTTTCAGACTACCTCAGAACTCCAGAACACCAACTGGACAGCTCATAACTTTCCCATCCGAACCCGACCGCATGTACTTAGGCTATACTCTGAAAGCTCGTGGAATTCTAAAATTTAATGGTACTCAAGCGCTTCACCAAACCAGTAATGGAAGTGGGTCAAGTCACATAGTTGAGAAAGGGTTCGCTCGGGCTTCGAACTCGCTTTCTAATCGGGTTGTATTTGAAATGCTCATGGCTGCGTATGGCCTGAGTAGGAAATTGCGCATAAATTTTTGTAGGTGATACTTACAAAATTTGAATTTTCTAACTAAGCTCAGATTGAGGCCAAGCATGTATTGAAAATAGCAAATTTATGTGAAAAGTTTTTGTGTGTTATTGCTTGAAATTTAACAACATGCTAAATATGTATATGATACGTTAATATATGTGTAATTAAATGCATTCACATGAATGGATGTGAATTGCATATGTTTACATGATACTGGATGTGTGTTTCAGATTGATGTGTGTTTTCAGGTGACCATTTCATGTGGACTTAGGTGGGGAGTAACCCTTGTAGGAGATTTTCATTACTAGGCTTTGCTCACCCCATTATGAGACCCCCCTTATAGGTACACGTCCAGTGCAGGCGGCTGACCCGCATATGGGACCGCATATGGGATGAGAGTTGGATACAACTTTGTTTTGTTTTGCTTTGTTTTTGTCTTGTATTATATTCGAGTAGAACCAAAACATGTACACCTTTAGGTATCAAAGGGACTGTAAAGAGACCGTGATTATAGTCTATCATATAATTTTTGTATATTTTAACTTAAATATTGCAGGATCGGGTCCCCGGAGCATACGAGACGTGTGGAGTGTGATATCCCAGGCACTTGATATCCACAAAGCTCATAGTTTCGACGTCGGCTGACCCCTGCTCAGCGTCCCAGTTGCACGAGCCTATATGCGATTGCCTAAGGCTTGTTAGGCGGGGTCTAGGACATGCGCTATGATATAAAGCTTCTGGGTGTGATATTACTTGTAGCTCGATGTTCGTACTAGCACACACTGTGTCAAGCTGGCTTTTGTGATTACCTAGTGCTCGAGCACTGATATCACTGTCACGACGTGGTATACGGGTTTAGGCATCTAAATACCTAGGATTAGTGGGCATGAGGTTAGAACACGACATCGTGTATCGACTGCCAGCATTTATGGAGGCGATAGCGCCGCATTTACCCACTCACTGCATGCGCTAGTGCAACTGGCAATGTGGAGGCCTCCCATGACCTCTAGAGATTTAGAGCGCATCATCCTCCTACATTCAGAGGGAAAGGGGACTAGGTTGTGGCTGACCATTGGTTCCAGTAGGTAGAGAGCTTCGAGGCTACAGATTACCTCCGATGTGACATGGATCCGTCTGGCGACATTTCAGCTAGATGGTGAATCTCAGGTATGGTGGGATTGGGGGAAAACCTCCAGGGATTGGGAGGCCATGACATGGGCAGATTTTCGAGAGCTCTTTATGAGTAAGTTTTCTCAAGACTGAGGTAATGCCATGCGTCCGTGAGTTTCTAGACTTGCTATAGAGAGACATGAGAGTACTGGAGTACGTGGCTAGGTTCACTGAGCTAGCCGGTTTTGTGGATGATTATGTGGCCACAGATCTGGCCAAGGTGAGGAGATTTGAGGATGGTCGGAGACTGTTCATTAGGGGCAAGATTGTGGGGCTTCTCTTGCAAGATATGGACTCTATGGTTGGGATAACTATGGCCATGTAGGAGAGATGATGATGCCTGTAGTATCCGAGATGCGGTATTGGTAGGGAGGGAAGGTGCAGCCTCTTCTCGAGCCTCTAGAAAGCAAGGTGAGACTCGCTTCCGAGGATTATAGACAGCCACGACTATCGTGGCATGAGCCAAATGTGAATGATGACTTGTTTTTATTATCGTCAACCTGGACACATGAGGAGGGATTGACCATAAAGGTAAGGATCCAAAGTTTTGGGCGCCATGGTCCTAATCATCAATGGGACAGCACTCCACGCTTTGTTACCCTTACCCCAAGATGTGCCAAGGGAACTCGGTATCGCTTCGGTATCGTGACAAGCACCTACGGCCAGCAGGCAAAAGGCAGTAGAGGCTAAAGCATGGGTCGAGGCAAGTCAGGCTCACAGTCGACACTTTAAGGACCCAGGGCGTGTCTATTTGCATAGCACCACTCAAACAAGCCTACTGATCGCTTATTATCCAGTGGTATGTTTTTGTTATCTCGCTTTATGGGCAAGGATATTATTCGACTCGTGCATCGTATCTATCTCATCATGCATCACGTGTGGAAGAGTTGGGCTTAGGGCTTGACCCTTGAAAAAGCCGTTGCATATGAGTTCTCCTCCTCGGACAAGGGTGAGGTACCGATATGTCTGAATTGTGAGTTAGGAGATTCGAGATCTCTACTCACGGTGGACCTAAGGTCACGGATATGTCCGATTTTGATGTTATTCTCGCATGGATCGGTCGACAAGACACCGAGTCATCCTTGATCAGTGGATTGTATGGGCAGCTACTCTACACACGGGATGGAGTTTGTGTTGTGTTTCATGGGGATAAGCATGGTGCTTTACCCTGTGACCGTGTATGACCTTGCATGGCAATTGAGGTCGAGGGGTTAGCTAGCGTTTTACCTTGTAGGATGAGGTGAGACAGATGAGCTCACTCGGGAAGTCCGCGAGCACGTAGGATGTGTTTTTTCTCTGATGAGCACGGATTACCTCCACCGAGGGATGTAGACTTTGCATTGAATTACACCCGGTACGCTCTTCATTTCGATGATTCCACACATGGGAGGGCGCCGCTGATGGTGTGGAACTCAAGGTCCGTATACGTGAATTATCGATGTGGGTTTTCATTAGGACTCGAGCACTTCCACCTTGATGCGCTCCGGTTCCTCGCTTCATAAAAAGAAGGATAAGACTTCGATTGTATTGATTCACCGACAATTGAAAAGGGTTACAATCATGAATCTGTGATCCCTTACCAAAGGATAGATGATTTGTTTGATCAATGAGAGGGGCGCGAGTCTACCCAAGATGCATCTTCAGATTGGTTATCACCGCCTGAGAGTTGGGGTGGAGGCGTATATCCCTAAAACAAAGGTTCGACACCTGCATGGGCACTTCAGTTCATAATGATGCGTGCCTTTGGTCGACACGCGCCGACGACATTCATGGATCTCATGCATGGGTATTCCAACCTTTTATCCGTGATCGGGTTTGTGGTGGTTCTATTGATGACATCTTGATCTACTCCCAGCCTGAGGAAGAGTATGAGGATCATTTGAGGATTGTTCTCCAGGCCCTCAGAGAACATCAGTTATATGCGAAGTTTAGTAAGTGTGAATTTTGGCTCACTGAGGTGAGATTTTTTGGACATATAGTATTAGCTTCGGTGTCAAGGGACCAGAGAAGGTCGGAAGTGCCTATGAGTCGAGAGTCCAAGCTCAATCTTCAACACGCAATTTATCGACTGACAAGGTATTACAGGAGGTTTATTAAGGATTTCTCTCGACTAGCTGCACCTATGAAGATGTTGACTCGGAAGGGGGTCAAGTTTGAGTGGGATGACTTGTGTGAGCGAGCATTCTAGGAATTGAAAAGGAAGCTAACTTTAAATCCTATTCTGATAGTCCTGGAAAGGGGACCGATGTACACAATATATCGCACGTCAGCGACGTGACTATGATGTGTTTTGATGCATCCGTATCAGGGTTTATGGTTCTAGACGCCTAAAGAACCATGAGCTTAAATTACTCCCACGTATGATATGGAGTTGGTGGCCATAG